>QNUK01000718.1:0-296102 GCA_013621035.1 Clarias magur
TGGCAGGGGGCATTTTAGCACATAACACCACCGTTTTCCGCGGTGAAATAGCAAATAAATTTCTTCATCCATAGTCTGACACTGAGTGCGGCTTGTGCCACCACTTTGGGCCGGACACGCACTCATCAATGTGTTGACCATCTCTTCTTTTCTCACAATTGCAGCAACCAAGTTTCTGGCCGACTCACTCGTCCTTTCTAAAGATGGCGCTGTGTTTCGATGACGTCATGTTTCATTCAATATATTCAGACTTTTCATTCAATATATCAGTTTTCAATCCATATATTCAAGAATCAATTTCAATATTCTCACGTCCTTCCTTTTTCATGTAATTTCTCCCATTGAATATTTTCCTAAAACGGAATTCCATAAATAACACACACACATTAATATATATATATTATTAAATATTATTATATATATATATATATATAAATAAACTAATTTTGACTAATGTAAACTCCAGTGGAAGGTAAAAACATTTGATGGTCAGTAACTGTTGTTCAGCTTTAAGCACATGGCGTCCCTGTGTCGACACATTCTGTCCATGGGTTAAGCCGAGAAGAACTTAGCCGGCTGGATGTTGTGGTCCAGTACTGCTGAGTTCAGCCATGTCTCGGTGAAGCAGAAGATTTTGCAGTCCCGAATGTCTTTCTGGAATTTTACCCAGGTCAGGGAACTTGGTGTGGATGATGCGCTCAGCTGATCGACCACCCTCTGAAGAGCTTGTCTGTCCTGCATGGTGCAGTTCCCGAACCAGGTTGCGATGATTCCCGTTAGGATGTCCTCTATGGTGCAGGAGTAAAAGTTCCTAAGCACCTTAAAGGGCAGTCTAAAGTCTCTCGGATGCTGCCGGGGCTTTTTCACCATGGTGTTGATGTGACAGGACCATGACAAGTCCTGCGTGAACACAGAGGTATCGAAAGCTGTACGCTCTCTCCACTGCGCTCTCATTGGTCACGGAGGTCTGGTAGTTCCTCTCCTGCTTTGTACTGAAGTCCAATATCAGCTCCTTTGTCGTGCTGATGTTCAGGAGCAGGTTGTTCCTGTGGCACCAGTTTTCCGAATTCCTAATCTCCTCCAGGCAGGTCGTCTCACTGCTGTCAGAGATCAGGCCCACCATGACGGTGGGTAGTAACGAGTTACATTTAGAATAAACGCTACTCTTACTTTACTGCATTCTGCTACTCTCGACTCGTTACTTTTCTAACCATTTATTCTACACATGCAGCCGGTGGAGCTAACGCCTGACTGTTTTACCAATCAGACGCAGCAACAATGATGACATGACTCTGTTTGACCATTCAGGTCTTCAGCCAGTCTTCTATTCATTCATCCTACCTATGAATCCATCCTACATATGCTTAAAAAGTTTCATGCTACTACTAGTGGGATCTTGCGGTTAGTGTACTTGAGGTTCTTGTGGTGAGTTTAGAATGCTTTTTTATTGTTTGTTGTTTTAATGTTACTTCAATGGTCTATGAATACATAGATATATATTTCAGCACAGAATTAATCACATGTTTAACACGTATATTTTTATGCATCCCAAAAAAATGTCACCCAGGCATTCTCTATCTGCTAAAACAGACACACACACAAATATATAATTATTATAATTTCTAAAACATTGCAAATGAAACAGTTACTCAGTACTTGAGTAGTCTTTACACCAAATACTTTATTTCTACTTGAGTAATATTTTGAATTACTTGAGTAATTTTTTTGGCTACTCTACCCAACTCCAGTCATAAATAAAAGAAAAATAACAGTAAAATAAAAATTCAGAGTGACAGCAGGTGGCACTTGAACACAATAAATAATAACACCCTGACACATACATTTATAAAATCAGGTTTATTTGAGTATATTACACTGTTCAGTACACAAGCACCTCTGTGTGTGTGTGTGTGTGTGTGATAAACACAAAAATAAATTTGAATGTATATTACACATCCTGTATAAAAAGGTCTCTGGCACAGAACCTTCTTGTTGCGTTGAGAGGCTGAAGGAAGATATACATGAATGAAACTAAAGGTTAATAAGGAAAGCAAAACTGCAGTGAGATGAGGATGGAAGTCTTTTATGGGCCTTATTGAGACTATAGGAATGTTTTAGGACTGTCTCAATCTCTATTTATCTGTGTTTCTGTGTCACTCACTCTCTGTCTATCTGTCTCACGCGTATTATCCTGGTCACTATTGGCTGCATTTTGTAGCTGCCCCTGTCCCATTATCATACAAAATACCCTCTCCTGATTACATCAATGGGTCCTACTTTGATCATGAAAATGCAAATAAATACAATGATTGGCCTCTATTAGGGCAATGGTTGGACATCAATGAAGCACCACCTACACTAGCGTTCTATGCGAGGTGTGTGTGTTTGTTTGTGCGCGCACCTGCGCTCCCCCTAGGCAGAAGTTGACACTCTACTACTACTACCAGAAAGTGCACTAGGAGAAGGTGAAAGAAGGGACGAAGAGTCTGAGCTGCCATGATCGAGCTTCTCCCAGTGTCTTTCTTTGCAGAGTAAAGGTCTTAACCACAGTAGTGAGTATGAAAGGGTCGAGGACAAGGAGGCACGCTAAAGAATCCTTGCGTTGATTTGGGACATACCCCAGCTGCATATCCTTACTTAGTTCCTTCTGAGGAAGTAGCCTGTGATCAATTGGATACAGGAAGGAGACCTGAGTAGGGCTCAAGTAGAAATCAATAGAGAGAGAAATGAGACCTGACCACCAAAGTGAGTGATTAGAGTTCAGCCTACATGAAGGATTGAAACATGCCCCAGATAGGCCCTGTTTGTTTGAGGGGGGGATAGTGAGCGTCTTGTCAAAAAAGTGGACCTGAGGAGAGAGCGTAATGGGGTCAGGGGGTAAGGCAAAGTCAACAGGAAGTGGGATGTGGGTTTCCCCTAAAGTCTACAGCTTGGATTATTAGACACCCAGGCCACGTCCTTCATGTGTCACTGGGGAAGAAGTCCTGAGTAGATAGTAGAGAGTAGGGAGAGGGCTGGGACATGACCAAGGCACAGATAGATGATGGCGATCAGCCTCTTGTGTATAATTACATTTACGTATTTATATTTATATTCATATATTTATTTTTTTTTTTTGGTCTTTTGCATTTTAGGAAAATAGAATAGAAAAACTCTGACAGAAATATAGAACTAAAGTCACGATCAGTGACCTAAACATTTTTATACACTTCAATTAATATACATTGTTGTTTATATATATATTTTTTAATTCGCCCAGCAAGTGCAGGGGCGTGGCCATCACGATGGTGTCATAGTGACCATACTGCTACAACTAGCTGGCTAAAATAACAAAAAATCTAGGTGAACTAGGCACATCTAGATAAATTGCTAGCTAGAATTGTATCTTAGATCACTATATAAACTGTAAGTACGACGTCAAAGAGTAGGCCACGCCCACTACACCAGTATAAACGGGGTTATGGGATTTATCCTTTTTTTAACAAAGGTTTTGGGACAATGCATGCTAACGATAAAGGGAGAGAAATGTGTGTGTGTTCATGATGAATACTGCAAATTAACACCCTTGTGTTGTAGCTGCATGCTCTTTGAAAGCATCCGGCTCTGATGCATCACTATTTGAGGAGTGCGTGAGGAGTGTGTGTGTGTATACAAGCTGCATCAAGTGTGTGAGTGTGTTAGTGAATTATACACACACACAGCGTCATTATTGCTACATCACATTGCTACTGAGAAAAAAAAAGGCTGGATCCTGATTGGCCCGGGAGCCAGGACACACTTATTGTGCATATGTTTTTTGTCAGTGGGGCGGAACTAATGTTAAATTTGATCAGCCAATCACAATGTCAATAATATGCTATCACAGGAATAGGGATTGTTAGCTAGCGACATTAGTTACCTGTGCTTAGTCGTTAGCAGTCTAGCTCTTAACTATATTACATGCTGTAATTTCATGCCAACTATTAAGTTTAAAAAAAAAAAAAAAAAGGAATGTTTTTGACAATGTCACATGATCAAGCTTGCCATTGGCTGAGGAAATGTATCTTAAGCCCCACCTCTTGCTGACTAATGTGGTGTTGAATATTTTTTCTAGCTGTCCCACTACTAATCCACACAGTGAATAGTAATCATTATTATTACTGATTTAATAACGATAATAATAATAATTATTATTATTATGATCATCGTTCTAGCATTTTTTTTTTTTGCTTTTGTTTGTTTAGTGTGAGAAATGCGTGAGTCGTAGTGTGCTAAATGCTACTTCGTTTATCTCACAAAGGTGTGGTCATGGATCCAGCCCATTTTATGATGGCAGCGTCTCAAATACACACTGGATCACAAGGTCACTCGATCAATTGGTCTAGATCTGGAGATGGGTCAGAGCCAGATGATCGGATCACAAACTGTTCTTCACAGATGTATATAGAAAACAGGAAGTACAGAAAAAAACAGGAAGTGCTAAAATGTCCACTTCCTGTCTAAGAATGCAGGAAATATGGACAAAGGTGCGTTGATTAAAAGCTGCATGGGCTGTAGTGATCCTCAGGGTCGCTGACTCCGTCGCTATCTCCATCGCCGGGGGTGAACTCCATTCCTTCAATGTCCACCTCTACACACACACACACACACACACACACAGCTCCTTAACTGTCCCAATTGTATATATAGATGATGTATGCAAGAGTACCCTCTTGTGGTCAGTAAAACCATTGTACACAGTATGTTTAGATACATTCATTCCTTAATTTTGTAGGACAAGACAATTTTGGTCCAAAGAAGTTGTGTATAAGTTTGCAAGCCGTGTATGTGGGTTAGCAAGCCGTGTGTGTGTGTGTGTGTGTGTGTGTGTGTGTGTGTGTACCCTGCTCTGAGTCAGTAGAGATAGTGGAGCCCATGCTGTCAGTGCGAATGCGCTGCAATGAGAGTTGCTCGAGGCGACGTTTTAGATAGCGATGCTCCCTCTGCAACTGCTCCTTTACATTCACTGCTTTCTTGTCCTGTTCCTCCAACTTCTACACAAACACAAACACACACGGTGGTCATGAAGACTGTAGGGAATAGCACATTTACATAAAAATTATATACGTTTTAAATGTGCTATGTAGTGTATTTTACATTAACCATCTGCTGCATGTTCTCTCATTCTCATTGTTGCACATCTTCGCAGGCTGTAGGAAACTGCTGGTGCAGTTACTTAAACCATGAGTGCTCTCTTAAATTCAGTGGTTATTCCTTAATTCAATCTTCTTTACTTTAATGTCAAATTTAGAAATACATTTCTAAATTTGATGCTTTCTCCACAAATGCCTTAAGCTCTCAACGTTTCTAACATCTCCTCACAGTGGGACAAAACTCCAACTTTTTGAAACACACACCAGTGCACGCACACAGGATCTCTGTTTTTCTTACTGTCTGGGAACACCTTATTTTTTTTCTCAATCCCAAATTCCTGCAAGGTCTACAGAATGTTGTTTATTAAACACCTACTGAAACTTTGTCTAGTGCATTAATTTGTTTTACTGTGGTAGAGCTTGCGGAGGTGACGTCACACTGTAGGTTACACACGTGGACAAAATTGTTGGTACCCTTCGGTCAATGAAAGAAAAACTCACAATGGTCACAGAAATAACTTTGATCTGACAAAAGTAATAATAAATAAGAATTCTATGAATGTTAACCAATGAAAGTCAGACATTGCTTTTCAACCATGCTTCAACAGAATTATTTAAAAAAATTAACTCATGGAACAGGCCTGGACAAAAATGATGGTAGCCCTAACTTAATAGTTTGTTGTACAACCTTTTGAGGCAATCACTGCAATCAAACGATTCCTGTAACTGTCAATGAGACTTTTGCACCTCTCTGCAGGTATTTTGGCCCACTCCTCATGAGCAAGCTGCTCCAGTTGTTTCCGGTTTGAAGGGTGCCTTTTCCAGACCGCATGTTTCAGCTCCTTCCAAAGATGCTCAATAGGATAGAGGTCAGGGCTCATAGAAGGCCACTTTAGAATAGTCCAATGTTTTCCTCTTAGCCATTCTTGGGTGTTTTGGGTCATTGTCCTGTTGCAAGACCCATGACCTGAGACGGAGACCCAGCTTTCTGACACTGGCCAGCACATTTCTCTCTAGAATCCCTTGATAGTCTTGAGATTTCATTGTACCCTGCACAGATTCAAGACACCCTGTGCCAGTTGCAGCAAAGCAGCCCCAGAACATAACAGAGCCTCCTCCATGTTTCACAGTAGGGACAGTATTCTTTTCTTGAAATGCTTCAATTTTCCATCTGTGAACATAGAGCTGATGTGCCTTGGCAACAAGTTCCATTTCTGTCTCATCTGTCCATAGGACATTCTCCCAGAAGCTTTGTGGCTTGTCAACATGTAGTTTGGCATATTCCAGTCTGGCTTTTTTCTGATTTGTTTTCAACAATGGTGTCCCCTCCTTGGTCGTCTCCCATGTAGTCCACTTTGGCTCAAACAACGACAGATGGTGCGATTGGACACTGATGTTCCTTGAGAATGAAGTTGACCTTGGATCTCTTTAGAAGTTTTTCTGGGCTCTCTTGTTACCATTGGGATTATCCGTCTCTTTGATTTGTCATGAATTTTCCTCCTGCGACCACGTCCAGGGAGGTTGGCTACAGTCCCATGGATCTTAAATTTCTGAATAATATGTGCAACTGTAGTCATAGGAACATCTAGCTGCTTGGAAATGGTCTTATAGCCTTTACCTTTAACATGCTTGTCTATAATTTTCTTTTGAATCTCCTGAGACAACTCTTTCCTTCGCTTCCTCTGGTTCATGTTAAGTGTGGTACATACCATGTCACCAAACAACACAGTGACTACCTGGAGCCCTATATATAGGCCCACTGACTGATTACAAGATTGTAGACACATGTGATGCTAATTAGTGGACACATCTTGAATTAACATGTCCCTTTGGTCACATTATTTTCAGTATTTTCTAGGGGTACCATCATTTTTGTCCAGGCCTGTTCCATGAGTTTATTTTTTTAAATAATTCTGTTGAAGCATGGTTGAAAAGCAATGTCTGACTTTCATTGGTTAACATTCATAGAATTCTTTTTACATTATTACTTTTGTTAGATTAAAGTTTTTTATGTGACCATTGTGAGTTTTTCTTTCATTGACCGAAGGGTACCAACAATTTTGTCCACATGTGTATATATGTGTTAGCTCCACTGTTGCTGGATGAGATGTTTTCTGTATGGTGAAGGTTATTGAGTAGTTCAATTTTAGTAAGTGATGTTGTGATGTTAGGATGAAACAGCTGTGTCAAGAACCGTAAAAGCAGTCATCTGATCATTTTGGAAAAGGCGTTACTGTGTCTATGTTTCACTATGTGCATAAACAAGCTTGAATATAGCAGCCAGAGACCTCACTTGAACCAGAAGATGTGAGTGAACTGGTATGTTTTATCATCCGCCGCACCTAGGTCGACCGTAGGATGCAGGCTGCTTGTCAGTACCTTGTATTATAAAAATACAGGGTGGGCCATTTATATGGATACACCTTAATAAAATGGGAATGGTTGGTGATATTAATGTCCTGTTTGTGGCACATTAGTATATGTGAGGGGGGCAAACTTTTCAAGATGGGTGGTGACCATGGTGGCCATTTTGAAGTCGGCCATCTTGGATCCAACTTTTGTTTTTTCAATAGGAAGAGGGTCATGTGACACATCAAGCTTATTGGGAATTTCACAAGAAAAACAATGGTGTGCTTGGTTTTAACGTAACTTTATTCTTCCATGAGTTATTTACAAGTTTCTCTTTGTTCACAGCCATTGACATGTCGAAGACGTTAACACGTGATGAGCGGATCAAAATGGTGTTGATATCTGATGAACGCAGTAACCGGGTCATCGCAGCAGATTTCAATGCAAGACACCCTACGAGACCACCCATCTCCCATGCTACAGTTAGCAAACTGCTTGCCAAGTTTCGTGAAACTGGTTCAGTGTTGGATTTGCCAAAATGTGGACGCATGAAAACTGTCACTAATGAACAAACATCAGTGGCTGTCCTAGCTTCATTCAGCAAGAGCCCACAGCGTAGCACACGCCACATGTCATGAGTGTCGAACATCCCTTCAGTGGATATTAGCTACTCACAAATGGCACCCTTACAAACTCCAGCTACTGCAGGATCTCAACGAGGATGACCCAGATCGACGCACACAATTTGCAGAATGGGCAAAACAAAAATTGGAACAGGACCCTCAGTTCACGCAGAAGATTTTGTTCAGTGATAAGGCAAACTTTTATGTGAATGGTGAAGTTAACAAACAAAACCACCGCTATTGGTCTGACACTAACCCACATTGGACAGATCCCTCCAAGACTGTTGGAACAAAAAAAAGTGATGGTATGGTGTGGTATATGGGGTACAAAGATAGTGGGGCCATTCTTCATCAATGGAAACCTCAAGGCCACTGGATATTTGAAATTGCTACATGATAATGTGTTTCCCTCTTTATGCACTGAAGCTGGCACGTTCCCTGAGTTTTTCCAGCAAGATGGTGCACCACCACATTATGGGTGTCAGGTCCGAACATTCCTAAATGAACAGTTTCCTGAAAAGTGGATTGGTCATCGTGGGCCAGTTGAATGGCCCCCAAGGTCTCCCGATCTGACCCCCTTAGACTTTTATCTTTGGGGTCATCTGAAGGCAATTGTCTATGGTGTGAAGATACGAGATGTGCAGCACCTGAAACTACGGATACTGGAAGCCTGTGCTGGCATTTCTCCCGCGGTGTTCCTATCAGTGTGTGAAGAATGGGAGAAGAGGGTTGCATTGACAATCCATCACAATGGGCAGCACATTGAACATATTTTATAAGTGGTCAGAAACTTGTAAATAACTCATGAAAGAATAAAGCACACCATTGTTTTTCTTGTGAAATTCCCAATAAGTTTGATGCGTCACACGACCCTCTTCCTATTGAAAAAACAAAAGTTGGATCCAAGATGGCCGACTTCAAAATGGCCACCATGGTCACCACCCATCTTGAAAAGTTTGCCCCCTCACATATACTAATGTGCCACAAAGAGGACGTTAATATCACCAACCATTCCCATTTTATTAAGGTGTATCCATATAAATGGCCCACCCTGTATATATGAGGGTGAAGCTTTGCTTTCAGACCCCCAAATGAACTCTTTTGGGACTCAGACACAGTTTCTGAGTTTTAATTTAGGATTAAAATAGATTTATTAACCAAGCCTATTTGTGATAAAGTAGGATAGAGAAGTGACTGATTACTACTCTCTCTCTCTATCTCTCTCTCTCTCTCTGTGTCAAGCTGCACATGGCGTTCATGAGTTTCCACCCTTTTTGACCCCTCTGACCCTGTCTGACCCACTTCTGGTCACGTGGAGACCTTTGGCTGCTGCTGAGAATGTGTGCAGAGTACAAGCAGGGACTAACTATGACAGCAAGGGAGAGCCAGAAGGAAACACAGACATGAGGGCTTCCTGGGAAATCCCATGCACCCCAAATTTGCAAATTTACCTACAACAAATCTATTCACAAAATGCATGGCTAAATAAATGGCTCAAACAGTAATCAAAGGCTATTCCAAATGTTTTGGCCTTTGTTAAATAAAAAAAAAAAAACGTGAATATTTCACTGGGAGCCAGTGCAGTATGGATAACATAGGGGTGATGTGTGGGTTCAGGTTCTAGTGAGGACTGCTGCATTCTGACTGTAGCTTGTTTATGCACACAGTTGAAAATTCAGAAAGTAAAGTGTTACAGTGATCTAACCTAGAGGTGACAATAATATGAACTCATTTTTCTGCATGATGCAGTGACATTATATTTCTTATCTCGCCAATATTTCCTCAGATCTTTTAAACTTATTTTTTTAAATATATTTTGGGTGAGCTACTTTGAGACAATGACCATTATTATCAATAGTGCTATACAATTAAACCTTGGATTTCGAGCATAATTCATTCTGCAAATGTGCTTGTAATTCAAAATACTCCTATATGAAAAGTTAATTTTCCCATACGCAAAACTGTATGCAAACTCATGATTAATTCACCACCCAAAAATATTCATATAAACATGATTATTACAAAATATAAGGTTAAATGAAAAAAAAATTAATCTGCACTTTTGAATCATGGAAGGAGACATGAGACAGGAAAGGAGGAGAAGGGGACTTATTGTGTAGAACGATTTTCACAATCACTAACGGAATAACTTCTGTCTGTTGGCTCACTGGAATCTTTTTCTTTTTTTGTGTGACTTTAACAAGAAACCTATCTAATGACACTTGCTTTAGTCTCCTTTTGAGGATTTCATGGAAATGTGACACT
Source organism: Clarias magur (assembly GCA_013621035.1). Lineage (NCBI taxonomy): Eukaryota > Metazoa > Chordata > Actinopteri > Siluriformes > Clariidae > Clarias > Clarias magur. The sequence goes on from QNUK01000718.1 coordinate 10,349, forward strand.
GCATTGACATTAAACCGATTTATCACTCGCACTGCCCTTTTTATTCAAGGGGGCCATAGTTGCAATACAGTTACTAAAAAACAGTTACTACACTTGGACACACAAATAAAATGCTTTACATGCACACACATGGTCACAATGCTATACTAGTATATAGGCACACAGATGTTGGCTATACAAGTGAGGAATGCGGGCCGAGAACGAGCAAGGAAGACAATTTCTCTCTCTTGCTGCAGGTTTGTGAGTGAGAAATGAACCATGTGCTCAGTTGTGATCACATGCTACGCGGCAGACAGAGTAGTATACACATTACTCGTATTTCAGCATCTATCGGCATTTACTTGTTTATCAAGTTAAAATTAGAACATTTTGCTCATCTTGCAAAGCACTTGCAGACTAAGTAACAGTACTCACAATTCAAGGTTTTACTGTATAAATAAATTGTAATTGAATTGAATGAGACCTGTCTAAGGTGCTAAGGTGATGAGAAGACCTCAAATGGCTCAGGTAGCTGCAGCAAAACCGAAAGATGTTACATTTATGTTACAACTATTGTTGTTAATCAATAAAAGAAAATCTATCTAGTTTATCACACTCATTGATACCACAATTTTAAAATATTCAGATTTACTTTACTTAGTATTATAAATATGCAATGATGGAATTAAGAAACACATGACAGTATGCTTTGGGGAAACAAATATGTAGTTTTATAATATTTTAATGTAACATTTCTTAAATCTCTCAATTGGTTAAGCTCCTTGCAACAGCACATTGTGAAGCCTGTCTGCTCCTACAGAGGTAACCATGTAGTTTATCCTCGTTTTACCTGGCTAGCACATGGCTCAGCAAAATATCTTTCTTCTGATTTTAATACACCCAGAATGAATGAGTGCAGTTGCCATTTGCCATCAATTAAATGTGCCCTTACACTTAGAAAGCTATGGATACTTACTGATGTTCAGTGGTCTGTAATTGTTCTAGTAAAAATAGTTTCCTTCCCATTTTCTACAGTTCTTTTTAATTGTGTTCTCATATTATTCATAAAAACAACAGGATTTATCTCAGAATTCTTTATAGCATCCAGATTTACTCATGGGCAGAATAAAGATTTATACATCAGAGTATCAGAGTAGTAGTATTTACTGACTGTCCATCAGCGAGTGTGTACATCAGACTATCTATCAACCTGTCTGTCAGCCATCAGACAGTTAATTAGCCATCAGACTGTTCATCGAACATCAGACAAGTAAAAATTCACCTAAGAACGGAGTTCTCTTCTAATAGAGACCTGTTATCCTTTAGCACCCTAGTAAAGATAGAGAACAGTGGACTGTAGGGACCTGTTGGAATTCCGGAGGGAAGTGTGGTGTGTGTGTGTGTGTGTGTGTGTGTGTGTGTACCTTGATGTGCATCCTGGCCCGTTTGAGCAGACTCAGTGTTGTGTGTCGCGTACTGTCGGGTCCTAAAGGCACAAGCTGCTTTAGCTGCTCCAGATAGAGACGCAATTTAGCACGTCTGCACGCACACACACACACACACACACACACACACACACACACACACACACACACAGAGTCAGCACATTACAGTCTGTATATAGAAACACAGGCAGTGATGATGGATGGTCAGAATCTATAGACCTTTTTCTGTGTGCGTGTGCGCGCATGTGTGCTGGTCTCTACCTGAAGCCACTTGAAGTACCAAGCAACAAGCCAGAGGAAACAGGAAAGAAATATTTAGGGCAGTTGGGAATGAAGGAACACACATGCCACAAAAACAGGCACACTTGAACACGCTTTCATTCCAGTAGTGTTTATGTAGGGGAAACATGCCTATAACGCACACACTCTTGCACATACGGTGTTTTATACAGACAGAACTGACCCTCACACACCTGCCAACACACAGACACTGAACTGTCAGGCTGTAAGGGGGAGCTGCTTTTAAAACCTACTTATTTTTTCACTACTCAGCCTTGCTCACTTAGCACTGCAGTCACCACTCGGCCCTGCCCACTCTTCACTTACTCACCACTCAGCATCACTAACCCTGTGTATTATATAAAAAAAAAAAATAATGTGCTGGGAATTCCCTGTTGCTGACTTGACACACACGCGCACACACACACACACACACACACACACACACACACACACACACACACACACACAATGATTCACATATAAAATATGCAATGCTTAAAGAGAGAGAGAGAGAGAGAGAGAGAGAGAGGGAGAGAGAGAGAGAGAGAGAAACTGCTGATGTCTGTATGAATGTTAAATACATGATGTAGAGATTAATTACTGTTGTGTAATCAACAGTGTGTGTGTCTTTATGTTCGATATGTGTGTTCCCACAGTGGTAGCAGTAATGGTTTCCTCACAAGTGTGCACCCTGAGGAACCTGTCCAGGAATCGAGGTATAGGTATCCGTTAGATATTACCCATGTAGCCTTGTGGTTTCACTTTTTTAGTGCTGTTAATTGAATACAAATTAAAATCTAGTTTACCACAGTCATAGTCTAGTTAATCACAATCTTAAATTACTTTTTTATAAACGTGCAATTTTGGAATAAAGAAATGCATAACAAACTGGTGGAAGGGAACAGATCATGCAGTTTTAGAATATCTGAAACCTTAAAACTTAACGAAACATAAAAACTTAAACAAAATATAGAGCATTAACCACCACCTACGTTTAAGGTAGTCTTGTAAAAATAGTTCCCCCTAATGGTAGCTTGAACACACGACTTTGTTTTTTTCTAAACATTTCCATCCAGAAGCTTTTTGAATGGCGGCACGGTGTTGTAGTGGTTAGCACTATCGCCCTGCACCTCCAGGGTCCGGGTTCGAATCTCAGCCAGATTCGATTCCCGTCTCTGTCTTCCTCCGGGTACTCCGGTTTCCTCCCACAGTCCAAAGACCTGCAGATTAGGCTAATTGGTGTTCCTAAAATTACCCGTAATGTGTGAATGAGTACGTGTGGTTAAGGCATTCAGAAGATCCCAGGTTCAAACCTCACAACCACCAAGTTGCCACTGTTGGGCCCTTGGGCAAGGCCCTTAACCCTCAATTGCTCAGATGTAATGAGATAAAAATGTAAATCGCTCTGGATAAGGGCGTCTGCCAAATGCCTAGATGTAGATGTGTGTGCCCTGCGATGGATTAGGCTGTCCAGGGTGTACCCCGCCTCGTGACACAAGTCTCCTGGGATAGACTTCATCCCCCACACGACCCTTGAAACTTGCCATTCATTACACCTGGTTATCTTTCCTCAGTCATCTTATTATACGTGCTAAATGTGCCATTATCACACACAGCCGAGTAACAGCACTGCAATTATGGGAAGCCATTAGGGTTAAACTTGATCATATGATTACTTTTTATAAAAAAAAATATAGACTTGTCCTGAAAACTGCTGCATTATTTTTACTTGCTCTGAAGATGTTGGTAAAACAAAGGGTTTTCAATCCTGACATCAACAGAACGTGGCGTCACGTTGACTGAAAAAGTGGCAACTTCCAGTGGTGTTTTTTCAGGAATGTGCAGTCTCAATACTGTCAATATAATATTCACACACGCATGCACACGCACGCACAATGCTTATCTCAATTATCTCAATTAATGTTTATCTCAATTAATGTATATTAGCAAATTATATGCAAATTAGCTTACCTGGCATATGGTATTTAGCCAATCAGATGAGAGCAGAGCATGTGTGTGTGTGTATCAAACCTAGCAAGTGGTAAGTTTCCATAATACGTTTACATGATTAAGCTTCTCATTCTTTCCTTTTCATGAGCACAGACACGGTGCTCTGCATTCTGATTGGTTGCAATTGAGGATTGCCTCAATTCAAGGACTGCACTCACTCATAAGACACAATTTGTGCGGTCTTTAACCAATGGCAGTTATGTAACCATATTTAACCATGTTTTGCAAAAATTCAGGGATTGGATTTTATGTAAATCCCTACAGTTTTATAATATTAGAATACTATATAATATATATAGAAGGCTACTTGTCCCAAAATAGAACACCCTTAGGGACAACACAAGATGCAGCCTCTGAATTGAGGCACTCTACACTAAACAGACACTACTCACTATAAGAGATGTGTGATTTAATCAGTTATGTGAGGTGATCAGTTTTTTTTCCTTGGTTGATTCAATTGCTCACTATATGAGACCTACTGACACAAAGCACACTATATAGTGCACTACATTGAGAGCCTACACACTGTATAATGCACTAGTTTAGAGGACCATCAAAAGATTGAAGTGTATCCCACAATGCATTGCAGCAAGGCCCAGAGATGCACATTAGAGCATACAAGGGTTGGGAATTAGGGAACTAGAGGTTGAGGTTTGTGATGTAGTGAGTAATCAATAAGGAAATAAACTCACACCCACACATACTTTCAGGGGGTCCTAAAGTGAAATATTGCCATTAGAAGTTTATGGCTATAACACCACATGGAGATCCAGTGTAGAAATTATTAAATAAAATGAAGATAATAAACTGAAGGTTTAGCACTGATGTGAGAATGAGACTGAGAAGAAAGAGCAATAATAATAGTATATATTCCATAATTAATAATTTATTTATATTAGATGGGTTTCATACACACTACACTGTATACAGCCTTAGGTGCAACACTATGACATAACCGGACTTCAGATGCACTCTTCAAAAGATGATTGTAGTGTATACAAAACACTTCTGAGATGCAGAAGAGGTTACAAAATGACTTTTTATTTTCCACACTGATCCTGATCCACTTGTCTACAGAATCAGCAATGAAACACCTACACACCCTAAACCAAAGATCTTTACATTTACATCTACTGTACATATTGTCGTGACATCCACTAGGGGGCACTAAGATGAAATTTCACTTGAGCTTTTATGTTATTTTGGGGGGGGGAACAATGTGGAGGTGTAATATTGACACAAATTAGAAAATGTACTGGTGCAATTTCTCACGATGACAATGGTAGCGAGAGATAGCGAGAGAGCAAGGTGACTCACATCTAAGTTTTTATTTTTACGTATGTTTTTTTTTTTTTCATGTTAGTTCATGATGCAGATGGATCAATTTGTTTAGCACGAGATCACATCACCCCAGTCAATTGGCAGAACACATGGCCTCTGGTCCCAACCACTATTTTGCTCCAGGTAAATGAATAAAGTTAAGAGTACAGGTGAACAACAGAATAAAGGAAAGAGAGTGAAAATCTCTCACCTGTGTTTTTCCAGCTCGTTGTGCGACGATCTGAAAAATAAACACTAAGTTCAAATATCAGATGTAAATAAAAGGACAGAAAATAAGTGTGTGCAGGAGTGATGGATGATGATGATGATGATGATGATGAAGGAGGGGATGTACCTGCTGTTGCCACTGCTACTTGGTCTGCGTGAGAGCAGCTGTGCCTTTTTCTTCCTGTTGAAGTCGGAGCTGTATGGTAACACTGAGGCATAACCATGTTCAGCCTCTGTATATGTTCACATACACACACATACATAGACTATCAATGTGGAAATCCCTTTACATAATTGAAAAGTTGAGTTATTTAACCCTGGAGGTGGTCTAAGATGTGGATGGAGCCACAGGATGATGTTCACCTAAATCAGTTAGAGAAATCACACAAAATAAAAAGTGTTTTGGGGCTACTTCACTACAGAGTACAGTCCATGTGCTGTGTTTTTATGATTTTTCAGTCTGCTCGGTAAAAACCTAGAGGGGGTAAAAGACAGTCAGGACCATGTAATATTGTAGAAGTCAACCCTTAGACTTAAAGACAAACAGGTTGTGCTCAGATCCAGCACTAAAGCAGGTCCATAACCCAGTTATTAACCCAGAGCAGGGAGGAAAGCTCGCCCCCTGGTGGTTTTGATATAAACATTTTCTTAATGCTCAGCAAAATAGATTGATAGATAGATACTTTAGTGATCCAGAAGGAAATTTCCAAATGTATAGCGCACTATCCCATAATCACTACACACCATATAGTGCACCACACCATACTACACTACATCCTAATTACTAGTTAGTGCATGATATCTAAAACTCTGATCACTACATAGTGCACGACACCTGAGACTGTACTTTCTGTATAGTCTCTTTAGCTATTAGAGCTGTATGATTTAATCGTATAAAGATTTTATCGAATAAAGATGGTCAATGTTTTTGGTCGATGCAATTACTCACTACAGACCTACTGACACAAGGCTCATTATAGAGTGCACTACACTCAGACCCTACCCACTGTATAATGCACTAGTTTACAGTCAAAAGTGTATCCCACAATGCACTGCAGCAAGGCCCAGTGATGCACATTAGAGCCTACAGGGGTTAGGGGTTAGGTTTGTGATTTACTTAGTAATCAATAAGAGAAAAAACACACCCACACATACTTTCATGGTGAAATGTTAATATTAAGCGTTTATTGCTATAACCGTACATGTATATATGCAGTGTAGAAAATAGTAAATAAAGTAAAGTAAATAAAGTGAAAGTTTAGCACTGATGTGAGGATGTGTGTGAGAAGAAAGAGCGATAATAATAACTTACCTCTGTCTCTTCTCTCCAGATACTCTGCAGCCTCGAGCAGGATTAAAAGAGAATTCAGCTCCATCCCGAGGTGACTGCGCCAAAAACTTAGAAAATATTTACAAACTACAAAAATCGAAACCGATTCTGAGTGGGGGGGGGGAAAATAAACGGAAAAAATAAAAGAAAAACAAAAAAGTTGGTAACGCCCCGTTATGGCCAAGTAGCTCAGTGTAGTGAAGCGAGTCGCCCAATTCACATCAACGGCACCTACAGTGAACCTTCAGTGTGGGTGACAGCTCAGCTGGCCAATCACAGCGCACAATTAGGCGAAGGGCAGGAATAAGCAACGCGTCGCGCCCAATGCGGGGCAGTTCGCGTGAGAGAATTTGGATACCGCACGAGCTCGCGTCTCATTGGCCAGGCAGTGATAGTAACAAAGTAGAAGCTATAGCCCTAGCAACAGAGCTCGTGACTCCGCCTGGACGATCTCTGATTGGTGGAACGGATTCTGTGCTGACTGCTGATTGGCCGATGTACCTCGGCTGCGGGGAGCTTTACTTATACTTCCGCTCAAACTCTGAACTTGCCTACGTGTTGTCAGAGCGGCTGGGAGACGAGTCGTGGCGGAAGTCACGTTTGTTTTTCATACAACGCTCCGAGAACTGTCAAAAACTAAAGGAACGTGTCAGGAAAAATAAGAATCAAACTTGTTTTCCAGTTTGTAAACAGTGTTAAAGTATTAAGGCTCTTGACGAAATCCCAAATCCTACAGCTTTATGAGTTGAGTACCTCCCTCCCATGACATGTACAAACACTAGCCATTTTACTAAAACACCTTCAATCCATCTTATTCCTCTTTAAGCAACTTCAGCACTGCCAACAGGGGAAAAACTGTTTCAAATCTTATGGCTCAAGTTGGCATGTCTGGTGTTTGGTTTTACGTTTATAAGTCACAAGTAACACTGAACAACAATATTAATAACTAATAAATTTTGTCACAAGTAACACTGAACAACAATATTAATAACTAATACATTTTGTTGGGCATGGTGGCTTAGTGGTTAGCACGGTCATCTCGCACCCTCAGTGATGGAGGTTTTAATCCCTCCTCTGCTCTTTGTGTGTGTGTGTGTGTGTGTGTGTGGAATTTGTGTTTGTATATGCTTCAATTATAGAATATAGTATATAATCTAATTATAGAATAAAATTAATTACATACAGACTGATACATTTCAAGTATTTATTTCTTTTAATTTTGATGGTTATGACTGATAGCTAATAAAACCCTAACATTCAGTATCTCAGAAATATGGAAAAAAATCAGTATTGGTATCACTCTCTAATCAGCTAATTAACTCAAAACATGTGTAAATGGTCAAATGGTCTCTTAGTCTAGTTCAGTAGGCTACACAATTGCTAAAGAAGCTGGCTTTTCACAGAGTGTTGTCACTATGCACATTAATGGAAAGGAAAAAATGTGGTAGTAAAAGATGCAAAAGCAACAGGGATAACTGCAGCCTTGAGATGATTGTGAAATGATGCCCACTCAATAATTTAGGTAAGATTCACAAGGAAAGGACTAAAACTTTCTTGTGTTACACCTCGAAACAGAGACATCAGAGGTATCTTTCATGGGCTAGGGACAAAAAGGACTGGACTATTCTTTAGTGAGCTAAAGTTGTCTTTTCCGATTTTTTAAAATTTCATTTGGAAATTAGGGTTCCAGAGTCTGTAAAAAGAGGGGAGAGGCATAGAATCCAGGTTGAGGCTTAAGAGAGGTCCAGATGGGAGCCATTTTCTGGTGTTGGTCCATAGTGTTTTATTGGGTCCAAGATCAGTGCAGCCATCTATCAGGAAGTTTTAGAGCAATTCATGCTTTTCTCTGCTAAAAGAATCAATACCTGGTTTAAGGACCATTGTATCCCTGTGTTTGATTGGCCAGCAAACTCACCTGACCTAAACCCCATAGAGAATCAATCTATGGGGTACTGTAAAGCGGAAGATGAGAGACACTAGTCCCAACAACGTAAAAGAGCTGAAGGCCGTCATCAGAGCAACCTGGGCTTCCACAACACTTTGTAATTTTTTTTCTTTCTAATTGGTCTTAAGTAATATTCTAAAGTAATTTTGTGAGATATTTAAGTTAGGGTTTTCATTAGCCATACTAATGAAAACTTGTTAATCAAAAAATTAAAAGACTTTTTTTCACCTTTTGCCTTAAGTTAGAATATCAAAGTTTCACCAATTTAAGATGAGACTGTATATGATATGATGCAAGAAAAAAACAAAAAAACATGAAGAACATGAGTGCATCCAGTGTCCAAGGAATCATTTCACCCAATCATGTGGATGTTTGGATTTTTAAACTTTACAGCTTCCAACATAATTTCCATTGAATTAGGTAAATCGATTGATGCCATTTGATCACATCATAAATAACATTTTGTGACAAGACCCAGTCATGCTAATAAGAATGAATAATCACTAAATCAGTATTTAATTTAATTTCTTTTTACTTTATGTTCAGTCAATTAGCAACCTTGCTCTGTAAAGAGGCCAATCACAAATAAATTACTTACTGAAACAAAATGGATTATTTCTTTACCAGTCTTATAGCATTGCCTCAACCATGTTTATTTTGAAAGGAAGCTGTAAACAAATGTCAGTATCTGTAAACTTCAGACAGGCTGCAGCAATGCCTACCGCAATAAATACAGAACGAGGGGTTGACTCAAGAAATTGCAAATGAAAGCATTCGGGAAAGCACTAAACTGAAACTCATGCATGTCACTTCCTATTTCCACACTTAGCAAAGTGCTGAGCAATAAGTAACACACACACACACCACCAATGATCATAATAAAAAAGTGATTATATAAATTACAATACAAATACAATTTTTTAAAGACCATCTTTTAAAAAAGTTATTTTAAGTCATTCAAGAAGAATTAATTCATGAAGTTAGTCTCAGCATGACACTTTGTGAGCAAGGCTATTTTATGGACCATGGTACAGCAGAAGGACAACAGATACAGAAAGAGCCCAATAGTAAAAACAATAATAACACATTTCCATAATGCTCTCACAGACTAACAGGTACGCTAGTTTTTCTTATTCGCTTGTTTCAGCTGTGGTTGCATAACAACAGAAAACTCGCTCATTAGGTTTACGAAGTGGATCTGAAGTTTGACCCTGACAGCCCTGTGAAATGCTACACAGTTTAGGAAGATACAGAAGGGTTATATTGACGAAAGTGAATTATTAGTAGGAGTTATAAAACAACATATTAAACAACAGTCATTATATAAACATTTGGACAGCTAAACAAGTTATCAGAAAATTTTATTAAACAGAAGTTGACATCATATTAAAACGACCCTCCTGTTATATACTGAACTTCCAGCCTCCTAACACACGGTATGACTGTAGATCAATCCCTGCTATCGGTTATCCCCCAAATGAGGATGGGTTCCCTGTTGAGTCTGGGTCTGATGCTATGGGTTTTAGTTTAAGGCCAAGGTAAGGCGTGTATAAAACCCAGCATGTTTGTTAAGTCCTGCAGGTGATTTTATTATATAGCTGACTCAGGTTAGAGAAACAGGAGTATGCGATCATGTGACCGTTTGGGGTTTCGTTCCGAGGTCGTACGCGCTTCATATTTTGCCTTGATGAAAAATGTTTAGTCACCCAGTTTTACCACTTCCTGGCTCTGTCATGTGCATGTTTGTGTGCGCGCACAGATGTATATTAGCATACTAATGCATTCTCTCTCTGTCTCGCTCTCTCACATACGTTTCTAATCAGTAACTCTAAACCGCTGACCTACATAATGTCAAACCAGAGACCAGTCTATAACAGAGCAAGGAAGAGGTGTGAGAAATAGAAAGATAGACTGTTACCCAGAGAGAGACAGGGAAGGAGAGAGAGGGGTTCTGCTGAGAAGGTATTCTGCTGCATCATCAGCGCCCGGATTCAGGCTCTCCTTACCGAGCACAGTGTCCTGAGTAAGAGTTAGATCATCTTTTTACAAACCAGCGGTGTTGCTGGAACAATCTCCTGCTCCTGGACAATACAGACTGGCTTTAAAATTCTGATAGTGTTGCCTATTGTGCTGTTCTGGTGCGAGTTTAAATTTAAAACATTTAAATATGTCTACACTGTTCAGTGAAAAACACCAACCAACACAGACATGGCAGAATTAGGCTGATTCCCACTGATTGTAGATGTACCAAAAAAAAAAGGGCATTCAATTCGATAAACATCTTAAATTGAGTGATGAAAACACCCTGCAGCGTGAAGCACTAAAGACCCAAGAACTCAGCCCTAAACCCAGTCCCCGCTGGTCCTGAGACTCACGAACACACTAACCCCCAAAATACAGCAGCCTCTAATCACTCATCTATACCGCTTTATCCTGAATTCAGGATAATATAAAGCCTGTAGCCTATACAATGTGACTTGGGGCACGAGGCGAGGAACATCGCAGTGCACATACATTCACATTCACACACTACAGGCAATTTGGGAGTGCCAATTAGCCTAATATGATTTTTGTACTGTGAGAGGAAACCAGAGCACCCAGAGGAAACCCACCAAGCACAGGGAGAATATTCAAACACCATGCACGAAATGGGAATCAAACCCAGACCCTGGAGGTGCAAGGCAACAGTGCTAATCACTACACCACCGTGCCACCACAGTCTCATGAACAGTCAATCAGATCAGATGAGGAGAGTGTATCTGGAGCACCAGGGCACTCCGACTCAAACCTAGTTCATTCTATACTGCTATCAGGTCCTAAAGAGAGTGTATGAATTGGCAGAGTACATCTACAGTCGTGGCCAAAAGTTTTGAGAATGACAAATATTAGTTTTTCACAAGGTTTGCTGCTAAACTGCTTTTAGATCTTTGTTTCAGTTGTTTCGGTGAAGTACTGAAATATAATTACAAGCACTTCATACGTTTCAAAGGCTTTTATCGACAATTACATGACATTTATGCAAAGAGTCAGTATTTGCAGTGTTGGCCCTTCTTTTTCAGGGCCTCTGCAATTCGACTGGGCTGCTCTCAAACAACTTCTGGGCCAAATCCCAACTGATAGCAACCCATTCTTCCATAATCACTTCTTGGAGTTTGTCAGAATTAGTGAGTTTTTGTTTGTTCACCCGCCTCTATTGATCTGAGGAGTTTCCAGGTCATGGACCCAAAATTTCAACGTTTTGGTCCCCGAGCCACCTAGTTATCACTTTTGCCTTATGGCACGGTGCTCCATCGTGCTGGAAAATGCATTGTTCTTCACCAAACTGTTGTTGGATTGTTGGAAGAAGTTGCTGTTGGAGGGTGTTTTCTTTATTCATGGCTGTGTTTTGGGGCAAAATTGTGAGTCAGCCCACTCCCTTGGATGAAAAGCAACCCCACACATGAATGGTCTCAGGATGCTTTACTGTTGGCATGACACAGGACTGACGGTAGCGATTAATAACTGACCTAGCGCTCACCTTTTCTTCTCCGAACAAGCCTTTTTCCAGATGCCACAAACAATTGGAAAGAGGCTTCATCCGAGAATATGACTTTACCCCAGTCCTCAGCAGTCCATTCGCCATACTTTTTGCAGAAGATCAATCTGTCCATGATGTTTTTTTTTTGGAGAGAAGTGGCTTCTTTGCTGCCCTTCTTGACACCATCAAGAGGCCATCTTCCAAAAGTCTTCGCTTCACTGTGCGTGCAGATGCGCTCACACCTGCCTCCTGCCATTCCTGAACCCAATTCCGCAGCTGAATCCTCTTTAGGAGACGATTCTGGCCTGGCGCTTGCTGGACTTTCTTGGACGCCCTGAACCCTTCTTAACACGACTTGAACCTCTTTTCTTGAAGTTCTTTATGATCCTATAAATTGTTGATTTAGGTGCAATCTTAGTAGCCACAATATCCTTGCCTGTGAAGCCATTTTTATGCAACGCAATGATGGCTGCACGCGTTTCTTTACAGGTCACCCTGGTTAACAATGAAAGAACAATGATTTCAAGCATCACCCTCCTTTTAACAGGTCAAGTCTGCCATTCTAACCCAATCAGCCTGACATAATGATTTCCAGTCTTGTGTTTGTCAACATTCTCACCTGAGTTAACAAGACGATTACTGAAATGATCTCAGCAGGTCCTTTAATGACAGCAATGAAATGCAGTGGAAAGTTTTTTTTTCAGGATTAAGTTAATTTTCATGGCAAAGAAGGACTATGCAATTCATCTGATCACTCTTCTTAACATTCTGGGCCCATATTCACAAAGCTTCTTCAACTAAAAGTTGCTCCTAGTGACGAAATTCTAAGAAAAATCTTAGAATTATGGCATTTTCTTAGAATTTCCCCTTAAATTTAGGACTAAATCTTAGTAAAGATAAAAATTATTCACAAAACATCTTAGCCCTAAAAACAGCTCCTAAGGTAAAATTTGTTAAGAGTAGAGAGGAGGACTTTTAAGAGGTTTAAGAGTTTCTCTAGCAGAGGACAAAATCGCGGAAGGAAGAAATATTCTCCAAACACTGAACATAAAGCTAAAAGTAAACACTGCTCTTCTGTCCATTTTGGCGTTCTTGTTGTTTTACTTCCTTCCATCTCTCTTGGATTGTTGGCTAAATACCATCCAAAAGTGCAACTTAGTGTAACTTGAATAGACTGTCCAGCAATCATGTAAATCGTAAAAGCTGAGACATTTTGCTCCCATCAATCTAAAATGGATTACAAGTAATAAAATCAGTATGGTAAATAAATTTGAGAACTTAAATATAGTAACTACTGTGTGGAAATTGGTTGCTTCAAAAGTAGACACATTTTCAACATTTGGGTGTTTAATTATCTTTAAGACATTAAGCCTAGAAACTTTGCATAAAGTAGCCTGTACTCATGATTATACAATTTCTTCATATACAAAAACTATGATTCACTGTCTGTTCTATTATCATGTATTCTGTTTTCACAAAGAGCTCATTTCAAAACCTTTGCAGAGGTCAGAGGTTATTCTTTTAGTAACCAATCACAGTCCTTGAATTGCTGCATCATCCCTAGCAACAGGGTCGACCACATCTCCTCACTAAGATAAACGTTTTCTACTTTCCTTACTCAGAGTTGCTCTAAAAAGTTTCCTAAACCACTTTTAGTCTAGGACGCCCAGCTAGAACTTTTTAAGCTAAGATAGAAGCTCTCTGAGAGAATTCTAAGAAGCTTTGAGAATACAGGCCCTGGAGTATATGCAAATTGGTACTATAAAAACTTATGCAGCAACTTCTCCAATTTCCAATATTTATGTAATTCTCAAAACTTTTGGCCACGACTGTACACCCTCAGAAATTTAAAATAGACAAATCTTATGTGAACAAAGTCTGGCTGTGGAGAAGGGTTGACACATGAGAACCTGGCTGCCTAGAGAGCAGTGAGATCAAGATGGAGCTGCACTTCCTTCCCTTGGCAAAAATATCAACATTTAAGGAAACACACAAAAATGTAAAAATTTTCCCAAAATTAACAAGTGGTGAAAAAATGTGAATAATTTTAGGGAAAGGCCCCACTGCTACACTTGCTGCAAAATGTGCATCAAAGTATGAGATCCTGAGGGACAATGTGAGACATAGCGTGCACACTCTGAATATCCCTACACGCAACAAAATCACAATTTACCACCACTATTGTTTAGGGCCCGTATTCACAAAGCTTCTTAGAATTCTCTCAAAGAGCTCCTATCTTAGCGTAAAAAGTCCTAGCTTTGAGTCCTAGACTAAAAGTGATTTAGGAAACCTTTTAGAGCAACTCTGAGTAAGGAAAGTAGAAAAACTTTTATCTTAGTGAGAAGGTGTGGTTGACCCCGTTGCTAGGGATGATGCAGCAATTCAAGAACTGTGATTGGTTAATAAAAAAAATCACCTCTGATCTCTGCAAAGATTTTGAAATGTGCTCTTTGTGAAAACAGAATGCATGATAATAGAACCAACAGTGAATCATAGTTTTTGTGAAGAAATTGTATAATCATGAGTACAAGCTACTTTATGCAAAGTTATCTTAAAGATAATTAAACAGCTAAATGTTGAAAATGCTTTTGAAGGAACCAATTTCCACATAGTAGTTACTATATTTAAGTTCTCACATTTATTTACCGTACTGATTTTAGTACTTTTAATCCATTTTAGATTGATGGGAGCAAAAAGTCTCAGCTTTTACAATTTTCATGATTGCGGGACAGTCTATTTAATTTGCACTTATGGTATTTAGCCAACAATCCAAGAGAGATGGAAGGAAGTAAAACAACAAGAAAACCAAATTGGACAAAAGAGCAGTGTTTACTTTTAGTGTTTTAGTGTTTCCGCCATTTTGTCCTCTGCTAGAAAAACTCTTAAGCCTCTTAAAAGTCCTCTTCTCTACTCTTAATTTTTTTTACCTTAGGAGCTGTTTTTAGGGCTAAGATGTTTTGTGAATAATTTTTATCTTTACTAAGATTTAATCCTAAATTTAAGAAGAAATTCTAAGAAAATGCCCTAATTCTAAGATTTTTCTTAGAATTTTGCCACTAGGAGCAACTTTTAGGCTTAAGAAGCTTTGTGACCAGTTTGTTTTATTTTTGTTATTATTTACCTACTATGTTTTTTTTTTCTATCCATATATTTTTGTTTATATTTGTTTATAAATGCAGATAGGTGTTACTTATAATGTAATCAATCATCTATAACTGCTTTGGCAACAATGCGATTTTCATGTGAACATTTATGCCAATAAAGCACTACTGAACTGAAAGGAAGCAAAAAACTAATACCGACAAAGTAATAGCTAGAGAGACAAAGATTCACAGAGGGAGATAGAGAAAAAAACAGGCATGAAGCAGGAGAGATAGATAGAGAGGGAAACTGAGAGAAAGCGAGAGAGAGAGAAAAATGTATGGATGGGAAGATCAGAGTGAGTGAGAGCAGAGTGCATCAGCGGTGAGGTCTAGATGGAAATGTACTTCTTTCCCTGCTGTCCAACATCAACATATATGGAAAACCTTCACTGAAAACATCCCAGATTTTTTTATTTTTTTTATAAATTCCCAAAATAACAGATGGTAATAATTTAAGGAGAGAGCGTGTGAAAACCTCAGAGACAGTCAGACACGGTGTGCACACACTCTGAATAGTCACAACTAATTCCAATTTAAAATCACTACTGTTCAGATAGTTTTCTTTTTTTTTTATGTTTATCTACTTAGTTTTTCTTTTATATTTAATGTTTATAAAATGTACATAGATATTACTTATAATGGAATCAATTTTGTATAAACACACAAAATCTTGTTTATCTTCTTTGTTTAGTTTAGTAGCATTGCTGCCCTCATGTGGACAGTCAGTACCACAGTGAGCCTCAGTGAGCCACAGTGCTTCCCTCTACGTCTCTGTCAAAGTATCAGTCTATCCATCTATGCATTTATTTTACTTCTAAATGTAATAAATCAACGTTGGTGTTTAATTTTCTTGCCATACTTTATTTTAACACATGGATAATAACATGTTTTAAATGATAATAAGGCACTGTCCGAGCTTCCTGTTCATTTTAAAGTTACAGATGTACGAGTTTGTTGATTCAGAATACAGCACGCTCTACAATTATTGGCACCCCGCATTAACATATGCTCTTAGTTTTTAAATAAAAAATAAATAAATAAATGTAATTGAAGCATTTGTCATTTTACTGTAGTTTAAAGTTGACCAGAGTAGTTGATCTAGAAACTTTGAAGTCATGACTTCCTGTTGTCCTGTGATAAATATGACATGACCCAGAGGTCTATTTCCCTTATACACTCGGCAAAATGGAAAAGACAAGAGAACACCCCATTCGAGTAAGGCATGTGCGTGATGACCTTCATAAAGTCAGGCAAGGGCTATGAGAAAATAGCCACTCGCTTGAACTTGCCCAAATCTACAGTCAGAGGAATCATTAAGAAGTTTAAAACAAATGGAACAGTGACAACTAAGGACAGATGAGGACCCAAATTTATCTTGCCCATGCACAGTGAAGAAGATAATAAAAAAAAAAAAAATCCCCAAATCGTACTGTTCGAGAAATCCAACAAAGAGTGGCGCTCTTGGGGTCACAAAGTCTCCATTCTATCTACATGACAACAAGCTGGGCATGCAAGGAAAAAGCCTTTCCTCACCTACAATTAAAAACAAACATCTGTAGTTTTCCCAAGTGGTACTGGGACTTCAACAAGGTCCGTGCGCTGTGTTCAAACAAGATTAAGATTTTTGCCAACAAACATTAAGTGGGTCTGCCATAAAAGATGAGTATGCAGAAAAAGCACCGCTGTGAAGTATGGTGGAAGATCTGTGATGCCATGACCATGCATGTTAGGGTGCATGGCATCATGAACTCTTTATTAAAATACCAGAACAATCAAAACCCAAAAATGCTTATGCAGACACAAAATTAAGCTCTTCATGGCCATCTCAGTCCCTAGATCTCAAACCAATTGAAAACCTGTGGGGTGAGCTAAAGAGGAGTGTACAAGCGAGGATCCAGGATGCTGGATGATCTAGAAAGATTGTGTAAAGAGCAAATGGTCATAGATTCTTCTATTTGCATTCTCCAATCTTGTGAATTGTTATATTATGAGATTAAGTGCTGTCTTGTTGGCAAAAGGGGGTTGTACGAAGTATTATCATCAGAGTTTACACACATTATTCCATGTAAAAAAATATATACATTTCTTAAGGTGGGATTTTTTTTCCCACTGAATAATTCTCCTCAATTGTCCGATTGTAAGATTGGATTTTTCTCTTTTTTGCATTGTGGTTCTATATTGTTTAAATAAAAATGAATTTATTAGAAGCCTAAGATCACATTCTAACCAAGAGTGCCAATAATTGTGGAGGGCACTGTAAAAATACTCACTCTTCACCAAGGATGTAATTAAGAAACTAAAGCGGCCGTGTCAGATACTTACACAACACATTCCAGGCGCCACTTTAACTATTTTAATACTGAACTCTATAATTTTGAACATAGCTATTTATTAAACAGGAAATCCCAGTGGTTTGTAATGAAAGACTAATCAAATCACCAGGAGTGTCTGAAGGCCTTTACCACACGAAGTGTTTATTAGCACTCTAGGCTGGGAACCAAGCATACCCTTCAGACACATGCTCCTGGAAGTATCTGTGCAGGAATGTTCTGTGAAGAAGAGAAAATAAAACGGATATTATTATTCCAGAGAAGTCTGAACACCATGTGCAGGTGAGAACATCACTCCAGGGTGGGTCAGATTACCCTAACTGTGTACAGTATCCTTATAAAAATTCTGGATGCAAAAAATTAGAAGACCCTAAAACTGTGGCAATGGGTTATGCAGAGGGTTCTGAAGCGTAAGGCAGTTCCTCTGCTGATGTTTCACGAGACTGCTTTTGTAGGCGAAGATCTGGCCACAGTGCTCGCAGCTGAACGGTTTTTCCCGGGTGTGGATTTTCATGTGCGTCTTCAGGTTGGAGGACTGGTTAAAGGTTTTGCCACACTGCACGCAGCCATACGGTTTTTCACCCGTGTGCACGTTAACATGCTTCTTCAGGTTGCTCTGATCCGAGAACAGTTTTCCGCAGTGCAGACAGCTGAAGGGTTTCTCACCTCGATGCATGCCGTAGTGTTTCTTCAAACTGGACGCTTGACTGAAGCGCTTCCCGCACAGAGCGCAGTAGTATGGCTTCTCGCCGGTGTGGACGCGCTGATGCAGGACAAGGGCGCTGGTGTGGGGGAAGTGTTTCCCACAATACTTACACACCACAAACCTGTCAGGTTTAAACGTGCCAGCATGGGACTCTGAGACGATTCGCTCGTCAGAATGTGGAAAGTGACCTTCAGGGAAAGACGCGTTACTAACAGACCCGAGCTCGGTGCTGTAAGAACATACAGCATCTCTGTGCATGAAATAATCATTAATAGAAGTTCCTGCACTGACGTCAGCTCCAGAATACGGGAGATTATGGGGGGAGGAGTCAAACATGTTGTTTTCCCATGATGCGTCAGCAACAGCGATGTCGTCAGCTTCTACACTCGAAGTGCCTTCATCAGCACAACTTCCTGAAAATAAATTACAAAGATGATCATCTTAGATGAGGTCGGTTTGCTTCTTTAGTCCTGTCCTGGGGCTATGAGGTTAAGCTTGCTAACAAGTAGAGGGACTGTTTAGGCACCAGTTTAACACTTTGGAAGTGTTAGGCATCTTAAAAAGATTAATGCGAGTTCTCGGAGTTCAGTTTAAAAATCATAACCTAAACTCTTACCCCTCTGTAAGCTGTCTAACTGTAGGCAAATATAAAAATGCTCAATTCTTTACTTTGAAATGGTTATATTACAAAATATTTCAAGATAGCACTTATTAATAGGCGAATATCAAATCTCTCCTTTAATCTCCCAGATTATCTCTCTGGGTATGACGTCATTAGCCCTAAACCACACACTAAAAAAAATTAAATAATAATAATAATAGAAATATGGGTAATTCTCACTAATCGTTTTAAATATAAAATGTGTAATTTAGTGAGATATAAAAGCATCAGAATAAAGACAATGCTGTTATTTACCTTGCACAATGTGTAATTTGAACATAAGAACTAATGATTTTTCTATTTTACTGCATTTTCTGATGAAATTCTCATTACCGCAATGCGCCCCGCTATGTTTGAATGTGTGCCATGTTGTAATTTAAACAAATGAACATAAAACAAATTAAAAACAAAATAATGGATGTTTCTCTACATTATTTTAGATGACAATTTTTTCCCACTGAATATTAAGTCATTATAATAATGAAAAAAAGGAAGAAAATGATGCATCCATTCTCCTTCACAACATTTTATAAAGGACTGTTTAAACACGTTTTATTATGAGTGATGGGGCACATGGAACAGTTACTTTAAGATGGCTACCAGGCAAGATCTTTATATCTCTCCAATAGTTAAATATAAAATATTCTGTTTTCTATTACCGAAACAGGACGTTTTTCTACATTTTGAAAATTGTTAGATTTATAATTTTTTATGATATGTATTTTATTAAGATCTAATTATATGCACTAAGAAATTATGGCTTCCCTCTAGTTAGCAAAACATCCTGTGGCACGTCATCCTCAGCAACACCAGTTTCATACACCGCAACATTTAAGGCCAGTTGTGAAGAGAACTTATGTTTTGGAAAGGAAAATTTAAGCATATTGTGTATGATTTTTAAATATCTCTCATTAATTTAAAATGTACTAACTGTTGATATTTTGCTGCATAATTTGTTTCCTTGTAGACAGTCAGCAAGTGACAGTCAGCAAAGTTCGGGGAAATATTACGCATCCACAACACTTGCACCCACTAGCTTTATATCCACTCTCCATCCCCATAGACCATTGAGTGTAAGTATTTAAAATCCTTCTTTACCTTTTCACCCTGTATTCTTACTGTTCCACTTCCCTCGCTTTCACTGTAGAACTGTTGTGTAGCTGGTTGTTAAGAATTAATATACTTGTAAATCAGTTTTGACAAATCAGAATGTGATATTTGTCCTTGTTGGTCAGGATTTTTTTAATGCCATGGTAAAATGGGTAATGTTTTTACCGAGATCAATAAACAGTGACGATGACAAAATCAGCATGCAATATTGTTTTGTAAGGCGAAACTAAAATGTGGTTTAAAAAATAAACACTAATAAAACATCGGTCTTTAGTTTCGTCAACATAAAATTTGTGTCACTGTATCCGCTGTGATACAGTGTTGATTCATTATGGCATGAGCAGCAGTATTTCCCAGGTCACGTCGCACAGCACATCAGGAGAAGTTTGCCAATGAGATGTTACAGGCTTGGTCATCTTTAACTCATCACAGCAGTATTACTCGGGCGAAAGATGAAGAGGCTATATTTGGGCCCATTTTTTCATATTGAACTGGAAAAAAAGATGTGTAATAATATCGGAGTTGTGTGGGCACACAACTGATGGGAAAAATAACACAAACCTGAAGACACACATTAAGGCAAAAAATGTTTGTGTAATTATGTTAACACATCATCTTTGATTTTCAGTTGTTCCCATTCAGGGGTCGCCTGTAAATCATCTGCCTCCATTCAACTCTATACTCTGTATCCTCTTCTCTCACACCAACTAACTTCATCTCCTCTTTGGTCTTCCTCTAGACCAAACCCGGGCATTTTAAGGCCCGGGGGCCAAATACGGCCCGCGGCCCGACTGGACCGCGAAAGGTTGCTTGGAATTAAGAAAATAAAACCTACTTTCAAAATTTTGCATAATGCACGGACTAAAACAGCAGTGCATTTACTTTGAAACCTGTTTACAGTGTGCATGCGTCGTTTACGTACAGGTACTCTAAAACAAGTCCATGTGCATGTGATTAGCACCAAGTCATTGTAATGGTAATCCTTCAAAATGTTTGCACATGCCTAAAAAAGAAAGGTGGACGCTGAAGGCAGGTCGGCGTATTTATGGAGTACAATGCTTCTCATTTGGCCCCTGGGGAAAAATAATTGCCCACCCCTGCTCTAGACCCTCCGCCAGGCAGTTCCAACCTCAGTATCCTTCTACCAATAAGCTCACAATCTCTCCTCTGAACATGTCCAAACCACCTCAATCTGGCGTCTCTGACTTTGTCTCCAAAACATCTAACATGGGTTGTCCCTCTGATGAATTCATTCTTGATCCCATCCATCCTTGTCACCCCCAAAGAGAACCTCAACACAAAAATACCTTGGTTTGCCTAGACTAGATTGACTGTAGGGTTAATTAATGATAATCTAATTGCTAAAATGTTACATTTACATTGAAACTAGACTAAAATGTGCAAACTTTTAGTTGACTAAAACGTGACTAAACAAAAACAGGATAAGATTGACTTGAACTAAAGACTAAAACTGAAAATAAAACTGAAAAATGAACACTAATGCAAATATAAATTTTTTTCTACATTATCTCAGAGTAGTATACTAGTCTCAGTATAAATCTCAGACTAGTATATATCATTACAAAATAATTAACTTAATTTCCAAAATCTATACAGTAGAACTTTGGATTGCAAGTAACTTGGTCTGTGTTTGTTTTGCAAGATGAGAAAAATGTTTTGATTAATTTTAGTTGATAAATGAGTGAGGTCTTGATATACGAGTACTATAGTACGAATTTAACACATAACGCATACTTGGTCAAGCGTCACATGAACACAACTAAGCCAATGGCCCTTCTCTCTCGCGCGCTGCTGTGACTGTGGGGAAGTCTCCCATGCGCAATCTCAATGCATGTGCATTACTCTTATAGTCAACATCTGTGCAGACGTGTACTGTTTTTTATGATATTGTGACGTGTGTGTGTGTGTGTGTGTACATGCTTGTAAAGCAAAAGCAAGTGTCATTAGAGAGGCTCCTTGTTAAAGAAGTTTCCTGACAGATCAGTGTACGTTTGTCCGTGCATATACGTTTGTATGAAAGTCCTACTACACATAAGCCCCCTCCCTCATCTTAGTTCATGAGGTCTTACTTCTCACACACACACACACACACAGCTGTCGGGATTCTTTTCAAAAGGTAAAGTGCAGGTTAATTTTTTTTTATTTTATATTCATTATTTTTAGATGAATATTTTTCCATTATATATAATGGGGGAAATTCACTTTGATGTACAAGTGTTTTGACATACAAGCACGCTTCTGCAACACATTATGCTCACAGTCGAAGGTTTAAATCATTATTCACTCACTAACTCATCTTCTATACTGCTTTATCCTGTATTCAGGGTCACCCAAGCACGTGCAGCCTGGTGGTGCAAGAAGGCAGTGCTAACCACTACACCACGGTCAATATTATTATTATTAATTCATAATTAATAATCAGATGTTCATTAGTTGTACTTTTAGTTAACAGAAAAATAGCACTTTGATTTTAAAAGCATGTGCAGAATCTACAAAGAATCTACAAATTATGTTCTTTGAGTAGTTTGCCACGCCATTTTGAAAAAATGTCAGGTTTCGTTGAAATATAAAAAAATGGTTGTAAATTGTGAACGGTGTTGCTGTAATGAGAGAACTCAATAAAAATTATTTCAAAACTGTGTTCAGCGATCACGACAACATGAACAATAATTCACTTTAAAACTGAAAATGTATTGGCTTTTGTAACTGTTGATGTTTTAGAGAGTTGTGGTAATGAGATTTTTTAGGAAATATTTTGGAAATTATGTTCCAAAATACATAATTGGTATTAAAAAAAGGTGTTAAATGGTAAATAAAAGTTTTTAAATTAATTGTTCACAAATACTCCAATCTTTGTTGCAAATGTCTGAAAATACAGATACATTCATCTTCTCTTTTAACTATTTTAATAAAATTCTCCAAGCATAATTCTAACAGGGTTCACGTAATGGTCATGATTTGGTACAGGTTCGGTAAATGAGCTCCCATGTGGAGCCCATCATCATCAGCGCTAACAGGAAGTTCCCACTGTTAAATAGACCTGATTGACCATTATTGAAGATAATGTCTCTGCTCTTATTATTGGTCAGTATCCACCATAGACAGCACAAGGAGTAAATGGTGGGGGTGGGGCTTCTCCCTAATTTTACCACTGCGCCACTCGAAGACAACTTTTACATTTCTAAACTGGTTACAATTAGTGTTTTTTGTTTACTTAAGCATCTATGCATGGTACATAGAAGTTTTATCTTCAGTGACTTCGCAATCAGGGAATCACAATACAGCAGCACCGCAGCATACAAATTTAATCCATTCCCTGGACGAGTTCTTAAGGCGAAATTTCATATTGAGAAGGTCTCTCTAATAGGAAATAATCTAAATGCAGATAATCTGCTCCAGCCAGACAAAAATATTATAAATATTACCAATTTCCAACACTATAATCATATTTTTGCATATGAAAACAATCAAAACATGAAAAATAAAATGAAATTTAAAAAATTAAATAAAATATTAATTAGAAATTAAACCTTACTTAACCTTAATTTATGATTCCTCTCGTTACAGGCTGCTTTATAACATACTTGGGACCCGTTTGCAAATTTCATAAGGTAAAAATTTTTAAGGCGTTTGTATGCCAAAGAACCACTTTAAATCTGTTCTTGTTGCTAGATAAAAGGTGTTAAGAATTAGTGTAAAAAAAAAAAAAATAATAAAAACAGTAGGCAAAACAGTTGTGTCAAAGCACAGTATACGAAGGCAGTGTTATGTTTAAGTGACAGTGCAATAAAATTGTTTGTAAATAAAATGACTAAAATAAATAATCGTGATGTCCATATTGACCAAAATAACCATGCTAATCATTATGGTCATAATTGTGCAGCCCTACCATAACTATTCTGATGTGGGAATGAAGCAGTTATGGAATAAACCGTGTTACACACAAATTATTTTCACACCAATGCATTATTTCATTTGTGTTTATATGTAGAGGCAGGGTTAAGAAACAAACGTTAAACAATGATGTCCTGGTTAGTGATGATGTGTGTTTTTAGTCTCTTCATGGTTACCGTCATGTGCTGCTGCGTCTCCTCTCTCCTTGCGGTCTTCTTCTTTCAGAAAATCACGGTCTTCTTCAGACTGAAACACACAGTGTTTATTACCTGTCTAGGGGAACTTTTACCAAGGCATAGTTAGAAGATGCGAATTGAAAATTTTATTACATTTGTAACTGTATTAATGGCGGGTTAATGTAAATATATCTTCAAGCTACAAGCATGTGGAGTCACGATCTGTGCTACAGATGACAAATAACTGTTTGATGGATGAATATTAACACATGTACCCAGGGTAAATTTGCAGTTCATTGTCTGTGTGTGTGTGTCTAACCTCCTGTTGCTGGAGCGAATCATGCTGAAGGACGTTCTCTTTGCCTGCTTTAATCACACAGAGAGCACATTGCGTTATAATGTGCATTAGTGTTCAACACTGCTGTAAAGAAAACACTTTAAACCCTAGTGTGTGCGTGTGTGTGTGTGTGTGTACTTGTGTCTCCAATCTCCGTCTCCTGCACTTTATTGACATTTTCGGTCCTTTCCTGTTTCAGCATGAGAATGTCTGATTGTACATCCTGCTCCACACACTCCATCACACACTCCTAAACAAACACACACAACATCTCAGATATTTCTAGAGTAACACAAAATAGTGTACCATGTATCATTTTCTTTCAATGTATTTGTGTGTGTACCTGCTGAGCAGGTGTGTGTGTTACAGGATCATGTGGCAGTGCTTCTTCATGGGGGGGGCGTTCACTTTCTGTTGTGCCAATCTTCACACGCACCCTTCCACCTACAACACACAGCTAATACACTTAAGACATACCTGATCAGTGTGTGAAGGTGCTGTAACTCCTCGACTGTCCACCAGAAGGAGCTGGCGTCACAGTCAGAGCAAATTAAATGATTACTGACAGCAGTTATATCTGAAAAAACATACAAAGAACTGACCCAATTCCCAAATGATTCGACTATCTGAACCGACTCCTTTAGGTGAACGACGGGATTCGCTTAATTTATCCTTGCTGTCTATTTATCTCGTAATGTAGACAATAGTTCACCAATACATGATCTGTTAATTTGTCTTAATTACTACCAGAAGCTGTTTAACAACGTGAATGATGAATCGTTTGTTCACCGTCGGAGTCGAGGAGACATCAGCATGAAACTTAATGCATTTTTAGATTAAAACATCTATTTATGAGGTAGGATAAGAATTTATCACTTATATACAATTCAAAACCAGAAGAGGGTATACTATCGCACAAAAGGCAAAGATTCCATTGGGAGCAAATGAAATTTACTCCTATTGAGGAGATTAAACAAACAATTTCGACTCTACTTTTTTATTCACGTATGTACGAGTGTGTTTTATATTTGTGTTTGAACCGGATCATTTGGCTGACCGCTGTGAGCTGAGTCGTATAAAAGATTCTTTGCTTTATTTTATAGAAGCTATGAGGTGATGAATGAGTCGACTCATATGAGTGAGCCGAGCAAAATAATCTAATACGCTGATAAGAGCTGCGCATGCGCGTTTATTTACTCACCCTCTCCCCCCGCCGAATCTTTTAGCTTGCTGGCTCTTTTATAAAACGACTCCCTCATTTCGATCATCTTCAGTCTCCGCTTAAGCAGATTGTTCTCCTTCTGACTCTTCAGCATCTCCATCTGTAACTCGGTATAACTCACCTCTACAACTTTACAGATCTCGGCTACGGCGGCGTTAGCGAACACCTCCATCACTGAGGCGATTTGAGTCTGAAACGCTAAGACACTGGACATGCTGCTCACCTCCACCGCCATCACGCACCCTCTCACCTCTTACAGGTCCTTATTAAACCCGTTATTAACCTCCTATGGGCGCTTACAGGAGAGTATTAGACTTGTGTTTTACTACACAAATAATAAAGGGACTGGCGATGTGACGTCACCACTACTGAAAGGACCCGTGAGGACCCTAACTTGGGGAAAAAACTCAAGCAAGGCCCACTTTATTTAATTAAATTGCTTGAGCTTAAAATATTACCTGAATGAATTATTATTTAATGAAAATCAAACTAAATTATTATATAAAAACATTTAATTTCGATCAGGCATGTAAGTAGTATGACAGCAGCATTAGTATCACATGACCTCAGTTTCGGTCACCACGTGCCTAGTTTCAGCCAATAATTGGACGCAAAACGAATACCGTCACAAGAGCAGAAAGGCCGCACAAAATAGCACAGGGAACACAAAAACACAGCAAGAGACTATTAATACTAAAGGTCATCATCAGGAATAACACTTAAGAGAAGTGGAAGGTGAATGGAAGTATTTAACAAATTTACACATAAGGTGTACAGGGGAATTTAGCTATTTACAGCTATGAATATGGTATTTTTAAGTGAAGAGATGATTTAAAGTGGCTGACATACTAGAGGTAAGTATGTTTATCCATAAAACATGTAACATCTATATAGTTCAAAGAAGATATATTATACAATTTCCATGACAACCAGCTGTGTACATCAAACAAAAAAGATGTAAATGGGCATTAAAAATTATCAAGAGTTTCTGTCTTGGAAAAATAAAATATACAGGAATCCATGTCAAATTTTTATATTTTAGATAAAAAAAATTACTGACAGGGTATATTGCTGATACTATTTTTGAAATGGGCATCTTTTATTCTTGGGACAGTAGGACATGATAAATAAAAGAAGATTTATTTATCTTTTTTTTTTCTCCTTAAAGAGACTTCAATATCATTTCTTACAAGAAAGAATTCTCTGTTTACTGCAGTTTTTGTCTACTAAATTAACATAAATTTTTAGGCAATGCAAAGTGGATTTTCCCCAAGAAAATTGCATACAACCTTGTAACATTTGAAGAAGAAAAATAGGGACTGATTTGCAAACTTATATTCTTTTCTTGATGTACTAATCCCATACTTACTGATAAAATCTTTTACAATAATATTTGACCACCAGAGCTCAATAAATCATAAATTTTACACCACTGTTATAGCAATTAGATTTATATAGAGACTTCCTGTTTATAAAAAATATCCATGTTATTTTACAATAACAAATTGTGTGATGAAAAATTGTGGGTACATAAATTTTTTTCAAAGAGTTGTTTTTGGAAGTCAGATAACTTCACCAGAATTTTAGACACCTCAAAGTCATATTTGAATAAGAAATCTTGTTGGATGTTATTATGAATTATGGTATCATATAGAGTGAGGCTGAGAAACACAATCTAAACCATTTTATTCTAAAATATGCATATACAGATTCAAGTTCTTAGACCCCTATTTTCAAAATCCTTGCCTAAAAAATGCTGGGTTCTTTTTACTACCCAAACGCTGGGTTGCCTCTGTTGGGTAATTTTTCCGGGTTATTTACACGGAATTGAGTACTTTTTGTTTAACCCAGCTTGCTGGGTTGGAGTTGGGTTAGCTAGTGACAGTTAACATCACAGACAAGACCGCCCCTCCCCCGAAGTTCACCAGTGCATTCAGTGGCTGTGTCAGCGTCAGGTCTGTTTTTTGGTCTTTCTCCTCACGCATTTAAGAGGAAATGTAAACGTTAAATATAAGTATACACACTTTCACTCACCTATGACTGAATTTGTTGACTGTATGTGACATTTATTACTGTTACCATGTTAACGTTACACTCAAACTTTCAGCCTGGTCTGTGCTATAGCATGCTAGTTTATCTGACAATGGCTGTTAGCTAGCCAAAACAAAGAACCCCACCTGTGTATGAAAGAAACTGCAAAAATGTCTGAGCTTTTTAGCTTTCTTTGTAAAAATGCTTGCAGATTGTATGAAGATGGTGAAGTGATAAATGAAAGCTAAACTGTTAACTGTAGTGCCAGCATAACGCTAGCATTTAGCTAGGTTGTTAGCGTTAGCAACCACATATAAAAGCTGAGGTGTTACAAAACATGAATCTTCTTACAAATGTGCATACTAGCCAACCCTTTCGATTTTTCCATAAACTTTTGCTTTCTTTAATTTCTTTCTTTCTAAGGTTGGAACCAACACTGTGGAATATCTCGAGCAGGCTGAAGTGTCAAGGCTGTACCCCTACATCCTGATGTTGGGAGATAATGACCAGCACTGCTCTCTCTCAGTAATAGTATCATAATGATGTCACTGTTGAACTTATTTTGTATTATCTGATCTTGTTCTTTTGAAAAATAAATATAAATATTTTTTCTATGATTTGTACATTTAATTGGGTGTTTAATGCATATGGTTTGCAAACCTTTTTTTTTGTAATAGACCAGTATATCAAATTAATTTAACTGTTTAAACTGTTTTACCCATAGACATGTCAAACATAAAAATAATAATAACCTATTTGTGAGGTAGAATTATAATCAAAATTATAGTTAAATATGACCTAGCATTTGGATTGAATATTTTACCTATCTTGCTGGGTTAAATAAATAGCCCATTTTGCTGGGTTAAATAAACTCAGCATGTAGTTGGTCCAGTATTTATCCAGCAGCTGGGTTAAAAACAACCCAGTTTGGATTGTTTTTAACTCAGCATTTCTTAGGGTGTTTGACTGAATTTGTTCACTGTATGTAACATTTATTACTGTTACCATGTTAATGTTACACTCAAACTTTCAGCCTGGTCTGTGCTATAGCATGCTAGTTTATCTGACAATGACTGCTAGCTAGCCAAAACAAAGAAACTGCAAAAATGTCTGAGCTTTTTAGCTTTCTTTGTATAATGCGCGCAGGGTGTATGAAGGTGGTAAAGTGATGAATGAAAGCTAAACTGTTAACTGTAGTGCCAGCATGACGCTAACATTTAACTAGGTTGCTAGCGCTTTCATTCATCCCAGTTTGGGTTATTTTTAACCCAGCATTTTTTAGGGTGCATTGAAAGCATACGCTTGTATTTTTAGAAAAAGCACTGTATTATCTGCAAATTGGCTAATTATAAGCAGAAAATTGTCAATAGCTGAGGAGTAATTAATAATTATTGCTAGCAATTTTGCAGCTAAGAGTAATACAAGAGGGCAGATTGGACATCCCTGTTGGATACCCCATTTAACCGTGAACCTTTTCTAAAAGGCCGCTTCTGTGGAATACACTACTATTTATATTATTATAAAGCATTTAATTAATATTGCAAAATTTGTTCAAAAACCAAAAAGTTCTAAAATCTTGAACAGAAAGGAAAAAGAATCAAAGGCTAAAAATGAAATGAAAAAAAAAAATTATTTTATGAAGAATAAAATATAGTTTTCATGTGAGAACAGTGAATTATAATCAAGCACATCAAAAACTATGCAAGTATTATTATTAATGTGTCTTCCTTTTATAAATGCTGACTGAGTTTCAGTTTTAAAAATGTCCAGTCTTTAATATATTAGCATAGACAAGTGAAAAACAGCTTAGAAAGAAGTGTAATGGGTCCAAGGACAGTTTATCTTTGTTTGGTTTGGTTATCGTAATAGTGTAATTTTACCTTGCAAAACAGACAAAACAAAATTATTAATACACTCCTTAAAAGCATCAAATATCAAATCTTTAATATCATCCCGTAAGTACTCAAAATATTTTGTGAGGTTGTTTGTACCAGGTAACTTTCCGCTAGGCATTTGAGAAATAGCAATATCTAATTCAGCCATAAAAATTTACGCTTCAGCGGGGAGTGTAGCTCGGGTTCTGTTGGGTTATCTGTGTGGTGGGGTGGACATTAATAGGTTGCTTCGGTCCCACAGGAGGGACGTAGGAGCCGCCTGGAGACACAAGTTTGTGCGAGTTGCGCAGGAGAGATGTAGGAACCTGTCAAAGGCTTGCAGGAGTGTAGAGCAGGGCATTGTAACGCGCCCCATGGAATTAAAAGAAGAGTGAGTGGAATTTCACCGATTGATCGTCGCAAGAAGGACAGCCGCAAGCTCAATGCCAGAGCTCTCGCGACTCTCACACTCTCATACGCCGAATTTCATGGCCTTGCCGACAAGAAAGAAAAGGCCACTAGGGGCACATGTCAGGGCCCCTGTTCCCTGCCGTTGAAATCCACCCAACTACCATCTGAGACCGCACCGACAGAGAGAGCTGGGAGGGGCCACTGCGACCATCCCTCAAGAGGAGAGTCAAGACAAGCAAACTGCACAGGAGCTGCTGTCCATGCGGACTTGTGCTGCCACTCTGCCTGTCGCCACCACTCACCAGTACTGCTGGCACTGCTCATCAGACCTTCATGTGCACAACATTCCTTCCTCTTATTCCTTTAACCCCTTCCTGCCCTATTTTCCCTGAATAAAATGACACTTTCTTCCGCAAGACCTCGCCTCGTGTCTGTGCTTTATGGTGCCGCCCGTGCAAAAAGGGCCGAACCCATTACAATGTATAACAATCATACTGTAGGTCAACAGCCATCAACATCCTGTTTATAATTAATAACCTTGCCTTTCAGTCGATTTAACAAGATTGCCATGCCTGCTGAATGTGAAGTACCAAGAGAAAAACATGTCACCACTGCTCTATTGGGATTTCTAAAAACTAACATCATCAACTGAATCTCTACGTAGGTTGCACCTTACAAAAAAAAATATTGCTTTGTGCTTTATGTTATTCCTTAACCGTCAAACATTTAACAATAATAACTGTGAAACGGAACACAGCCTTAGTGTCCTCCCCTCTTTGTACATCATGCACCCCAAGGATCCCTTTGGTGGCTTCATATTTAAATTACACCTTTCAAAGTAACACTCCTAAATGTAGATGTTTCCATGATAAACAATAAAGAAAAGTAGAAAAATATGTTTTCTCACAAGAACTACTACTCAGCTACTGTATCTGATTTATCTTCCACATCGCTCATAACCCTTAGGGGTCGACAGCATGGTCAATGATGCCAATCACTTTTTTTTTCTTTTTGCAAATGTTTTTGTAAATGAAACTATATTGTAGCAACCCAGAAAAATATGTACACAAATAGTAGATGGTTTTCTTTCAAAAAAGTTTATTGCAAAATAAATGTTTGTTACTAAATTAATGTAAAAAATTATAAATAATTAGTTTTCATGATTTCTTATGGGAAAATTAGATTTGGTTTATGAGTGTTTTAGAATACGAGCCTGCTTCTGGAACAAATTATGCTCGTAATTCAAGGTTCCACTGTACTGGCTTTGCAACGCTGTGCAAAATGCACTCTGATGTGAGCTGCTTTATTTCAGTCATAATATACAACAATTTTGCTGTGTATTTATTTTTATTTTTTTTATTGCATTTCAATTAATGTTTCAGAAACCATGCTTTATTTTTGGTTTCTCTTCCCGGACTCTGTGAGCCCTATTTTTGTGCCCAATACACTGAAAATATACACTCACCTAAAGGATTATTAGGAGCACCATATTAATACGGTGTTTGACCACCTTCAAACACAGAGATGAGTGGTCCCCGGTGGGGTCTTCTGCTGTTGTAGCCCATCTGTCTCAAGGTTGTGCTTGTTGTGGCTTCACAAATGCTTTGCTGCATACCTCGGTTGTAACGAGTGGTTATTTCAGTCAAAGTTGCTCTTCTATCAGCTTGAATCAGTCGGCCCATTCTCCTCTGACCTTTAGCATCAACAAGGCATTTTCGCCCACAGGACTGCCGCATGCTGAATGTTTTTCACACCATTCTTTGTAAACCCTAGAAATGGTTGTGCGTGAAACCATTCTGACATTCAGTTTGGAGTTCAGGAGATTGTCTTGACCAGGACCACACCCCCAAATGCATTGAAGCAACTGCCATGTGATTGGTTGAGTAGATAATTGCATTAATGAGAAATTGAACAGGTGTTCCTAATAATCCTTTACGTGAGTGTAGGTGTGAACAGCTGAGACATCAGTAGGAGTCCTGGGGTCATCTGAGCCAACTGTCAGTACTGTAGATCTTACATATTTATGAAAAATTGTGGATTATTCAGTAAAACAGAGGCTATGCTGAAAAAAGTTGGGCACATCGGTCACTTTACCCCAAATAAAAAGTATTTCTGAATGTTGTAATTTAGTTGTTCTATAGTTGCTATAGACACATTCACACCCAAGACATTCATGAACTCAGTTCTGGGTTCCAAAAAATCTACCAGGTTTGTTTATTCTCCATTCAGAATTTAGAAATTATATTTAACCAACGAGGGAAAAAAGGTGACTTGATGTAAACTTAATTAGATACAACAGAATCCAAACTGCAATAATTTCAAGAACCTTAACATGTGTGACATACATGTGTGAGAAATTGTGAATATTTTAGAGACGATATGATTTACTTTTTATTTGCATTTTTTCTACTCCTTTTGCATAAATGAGGAAAGACTCAAAGTAAAAACCTCCAAGTAAAACACATTGCGGTTAAACAGCAACACAAAGCCAAGATAATTATCTAAGGATGAATCAGCACCTTCAAAACAAAATCTGAACAATAGATTTTACCTTCATGAAGGTATGATTATTGCACAACAATTTTATTAGATTGCAGATATTTTGAGCAGAAAGTCTAATAAACAAGAAACTGTTTGCATGTGATCTTTGAAATGTTTCTATAGCAAAGCAGAAATCTGTAATTTGGAGAGAAGGGAACCTGCAGAGAGGAAAATATTACAACAATCCCCAAAGCATACTTTTTGCTCTGACTTTGGGTTAGCCTCCTCCTTTAAAAGACAATACAAAGGGTGGCATGAAAAGCATTGAAAAAAAAAAACTTGCAACAGTGCCAATTTAGAGAATAGACGGTTCAAATAAATGTATATTGCATATTTACAGTTAAAATAAATGTATATTGTTTAACTTACTCATGCCTCTCAATCATGTGAGCAACCAGAATATTGACAAGCTCCCTTTTGTTGCTGTGCTCCAGAGATTTGCGGTGTATTCCTCCAACACATCCATTGTCAAGAAATATCCCTAGAGGGCACCATGCACTCGGAGACTCCTTTTTGTGGTTTTTGTATTTTTTTGTTTAAACTCTTTTAACACGTTTCCAAGAATGCACCTCTGTCAGGTGATGGGAGCCTGAACCAAGGTAGCCCCAAAGGGCACCATGCGCCAGGAGACTCCTTTTTGTATTTTTCTATTTAAACTCTGTTTCCCAGAATGCACCTTGGTGATGGGAGCGCTCACCTGAAACGAGGTAGCTCATTAGCTCTGTTATAAATAGCCTTAAGTTCTTTTTCTGGCATGTGTTCCATTTGGTTTACTGGTCCGTTATGTTTTGGTGTTTTTTCGTGTTCTTTCTGTCTCCTGATGATTTCTTTGACCCCTGTTCTCTCCAGTCCTGGTTTTTCTGTGTTTTTCGATTCCATGCTAATTTCCTTGTTTTCTCCTGTTCCAGGTTTTTGGTTTGTTCTTGTTATTTAGCCTGTTTCGTGTAAGTGTTTCTTTGTTTGTCCTGTTTCTATTATTAAAGACTTTCTAAAGCGTCAACCTTAGACCACCTGCTTTCATCAGCAAAGCATCTCTGACCATCTAATAAATAAGAAATGAGAAGTTATACTGTGGCAAAATTTTCTTTTCTGTAATATTCCTTAGACTGAATCACAAACTTGGATATAAGCCGAAAATATTCATCCAAGTTACATGCTCTGTAAAGTTAACGGTGAAACAAGGGTTATTTTATCTGATCATTGACATAGGATTAACTTCTTTATTAGATGTTAAGCTGTCTTAGCTTGTAATGTGTAAATATTCTCAAAATGCAGGATGAATTAATATTTTTGTCTCTGGTATTTTCTGGAATTATTTGGTCATTGATTAAAAAACTAAGTAAAGAAGCTTACCTTACTTATATTAGAGCTCAAACTGCCTTCCATGTGCTGATCCAAGAGTGCTCATGATTGTTTAATTATCTCTGGACAAGTGCACCTGAGGTAACTTCCTAAAATTACATGCTCCTCAGAGTTCAGTAAAGAAACTACAACCCATTTGACACTAGTCAACACAAAATTACTCTACACCCAGAAAATGACACTATGTAATACACTAAAATTTGCTGTTCACTCTGCTATAGTCTGTTCACTCTACTATAACAATGTATTACCTTAACCTAATAGCTGTTCCTGATAAAACACAATTTGTACAGTTTTAATGATATACATATATGCCTATGCTACACACGTGGACAAAATTGTTGGTACCCTTCGGTCAATGAAAGAAAAACTCACAATGGTCACATAAATAACTAATCTGACAAAAGTAATAATTAAAAAAAATTCTATGAATGTTAACCAATGAAAGTTAGACATTGCTTTTCCACCATGCTTCAACAGAATTATTAAAAAAAAAAAAAAAAAACTCATGGAACAGGCCTGGACAAAAATGATGGTCCCCCTAGAAAATACTGAAAATAATGTGAGCAAAGGGACATGTTAATTCAAGATGTGTCCACTAATTAGCATCACAGGTGTCTACAATCTTGTAATCAGTCAGTGGGCCTATATATAGGGCTCCAGGTCGTCACTGTGTTGTTTGGTGACATGGTATGTACCACACTCAACATGAGTTGTGTTTGACTGACAAGAGGAAGCGAAGGAAAGAGTTGTCTCAGGAGATTCGGAAGAAAATTATAGACAAGTATGTTAAAGGTAAAGGCTATAAGACCATTTCCAAGCAGCTAGATGTTCCTGTGACTACAGTTGCACATATTATTCAGAAATTTAAGATCCATGGGACTGTAGCCAACCTCCCTGGACATGGCCGCAGGAGGAAAATTCATGACAAATCAAAGAGACGGATAATCCCAATGGTAACAAAAGAGCCCAGAAAGACTTCTAAAGAGATACAAGGTGAACTTCATGCTCAAGGAACATCAGTGTCAGATCGCACCATCCGTCGTTGTTTGAGCCAAAGTGGACTACATGGGAGACGACCAAGGAGGACACCATTGTTGAAAACAAATCAGAAAAAAGACAGACTGGAATATGCCAAACTACATGTGGAAAATTGAAGCATTTCAAGAAAAGAACACTGTCCCTACTGTGAAACATGGAGGAGGCTCTGTTATGTTCTGGGGCTGCTTTGCTGCATCTGGTACAGGGTGTCCTGAATCTGTGCAGGGTACAATGAAATCTCAAGACTATCAAGGGATTCTAGAGAGAAATGTGCTGGCAGTGTCAGAAAGCTGGGTCTCCGTCGCAGGTCATGGGTCTTGCAACAGGACAATGACCCAAAACACACAGCTAAAAACACCCAAGAATGGCTAAGAGGAAAACATTGGACTATTCTAAAGTGGCCTTCTATGAGCCCTGACCTCAATCCCATTGAGCATCTTTGGAAGGAGCTGAAACATGCTGTCTGGAAAAGGCACCCTTCAAACCGGAAACAACTGGAGCAGCTTGCTCATGAGGAGTGGGCCAAAATACCTGCAGAGAGGTGCAGAAGTCTCATTGACAGTTACAGGAATCATTTGAGATTCCACAACCAAAGGGGAGTGGCGTCCCTGTCACATCATTCAGTTAAGTTGTAAGTTATAACTTTAATAACTTGAAATATTAAAAAAAAAACTTTAAATATTGTTTTACAATAGCAAAAATTTGACAAATTTCTATATTTCTATCTAACTAGTTATTATATTGCTATGCAGTGTTAAAGGCATTGTCCTAAATAGGGGTGCGCTGATCAGGGTCCTGATTCACCAATTATAGGGTCTATTTGATTATTTAGCATTATTTATTAAACTATATCTAACAACAATGTAAATTAAGTATTGAAATTACAAGAAGAGGAATATCATGAATTGACAACTGTAAATTCAAGCAACATGTGCAACACGTCAACTTAAAACATAGCAGGAACAGCTTAGAGCCTGACAAATACAACCATCTTGTAGATTGTATAAAATTAAATTAAATTAAATAACAGACAAGTGGGACGTGAGTAGGCGGAAGTTCTGCAAAGTCCGTTTAATTTTTCATGTTTGAAGACATGTTTAAAAAATTAGGATGGAAATGTAATCACAGCAGCAAAACTTGTGGTGAATCATGATGAACCGTACTTATGGCTACCAAGCGAAACCGCATAGGTGAGAGTGGAATTACCGACAGCTGAGTGAGTGGCGGCATGCGAGTTTCGAGCCGTCCCACTCTCTTAGCGCTAGCCAACTTTGAAAACTGTTTATGTTCCTTTATGTTACTAACCTTCAAATGTCTGATGGGGTTTGTGGTGCTTTGGGTGCTTCCTGCCTCGTTGAATTGGGTTGTTACACAGGATGCAGATTGCTAATATATTGTCTTTTTCACACAACACGTAGACCGGTGAAGCCATTTTAGCAGCTCGCAAAAATTGTCCCGCAAGTTTTGCGTCATCTGATCGGCTTTTCTATATCGGCCATTATAGAGACTGCCGATCAAACTTTCCAAAGCAATTATTGGCCGATTATGCTCGGAACACCCCTAGTCCTAAATGTGTGCGTGTTTTCTAATGTTAACTTAAAATACAAAATTTCTTAAAATCTGTATTGAATAGAACTCAGGGCTCTTTTTTCCTTTGCTTAGGATGTCATAATTGCTTTTATGTCCCAAAGTATGCTTATATGTCTGGTAAATTTTTAACGTAAACTTTGTTATCCACCTGTGTGCTTCATATACACATACAAATATACACATATCACATATTGTATTTGACTAATCTGGAGCAGTGTTTTGGGCATCTCTGATACTTCTCCTAGTGTCTATTAGTGGTCATGCTGGATCTAATTAAATTAGATTTTATTTTATTCCCATAGCATTTATAACAATGGCCTTCACAGCAGCTTTACAGAATAAAATAAATAAATAAAAAAATGTAAATAAATACAGTACAGACCAAAAGTTTGGACACACCTTCTCATTCAAAGAGTTTTCTTGTGTTCTTTAGCCCAAACGCGTCTCTTCTGCTTGTTGCCTGTCCTTAGCAGTGGTTTCCCAGCAGATATTCTACCATGAAGGCCTGATTCACACAGTCTCCTCTTAACAGTTGTTTTAGAGACGTGTCTGCTGCTAGAACTCTGTGTGGCATTGACCTGCTCTCTGATCTGAGCTGCTGTTAACCTGCGATTTCTGAGGCTGGTGACTCGGATGAACTTCTCCTCCGCAGCAGAGGTGACTCTTGGTCTTCCTTTCCCGGGGGAGGTGTGTCCAAACTTTTGGTCTGTACTGTATGTATGAATTATAATTATTAGTTTGTGCCCGATGAACCAGGGACAACGGTGGCACTGAAAGACTCTCTGACATGACTATTTGAAGAAACCTTCAGATGAACCTATCCTCATTTGGGTGATCAGATAGTATGACCATAAAACAGTCCCTGGTATATCTGTGTGCTATAAGACTAAAAGTTATAATGAGAACGTTGTTCAAGTAAATCTAAAGTCCATTTTCATTGATGGTGTCAGGGATAACCCCTAGAGGGTGCCAAAGCGCCCTCTAGACAAGTTTGTGTAGTTCTTTTGATGTTCTTTTGGTTACGTCATTTCCCAGTTCTCAACTCGGTCAGGTCACGTGGGCGCGCACCTGATCCGAGTTGATCATTAAGTTCATTATAAAAGGTGTGTTTAAGTTCTAGGTTTGTCTTGCATTTGTTACAATTAGTTTAAAGTGTATGTCTCGTGGTAATTCGTGTTTTGGTTTCGTTTGATTTGAAGTATATCTGTTTCTGTTTATTTCCATGTTTTTTATGATTATAAATCAATAAAACATCGTTTCCCTGAACCACCTGGATCCTTTGCAATTATGCCTCGCACCCGGAAACGTGACAGAATGCAAGACCAAACAAGAGGCATAGCAGAGGAGCCCTTCCCCCGGGAGATTCTTTTGGGGGGGGCAACGATGTTTGGAGTTTGGGGAACCGACGCGGAGAGCAGGAGGAGAACCAAACGGCGTAGCGGCAGAAGAGCGGAGTGTGAGTGGGACGTGCAGCTGGGAGCAGCGTCCCAGAGCAGCTTTGGAGCAGCTTTCGGCGGTGCGCTCTGAGTAACGAAGAGCGCATTCGTGATCTGCGGGAGCAGGGGTCCGAGCTCCAAGGGCTACGAAGGTGAAGAGCTGGAGGTGAGGATCGCAGCTGGGAGGCCCAGAGTGTTTGGAGAAGCTGGCAGCGCCTCTGAGTAACGAAGAGCGATTGCGATCTGGCGGGAGCAGGTGTCTCAGCTCCAGCTACTAGGCAATAGCCACTGCGGCTATCACTGAACATTGGGGCGAAGCGAAGCTGCCGCCACAGACCACTACAGAAGAGGAGGGCGAAGGCCACTGCACTGTGCCCCTCGTGGACGGGCGAAGCCTGTCAGCTGCACTGTTCAGGTGCTCGGATCATGAAGCCTGGCTACACAGTGCTCTTGTGGAGGCGAGCCTGGCTGCTGCACAGTGCCTTGTGGACGGCGAAGCTCACGCGAAAGCATAGTACCGAGGATGAAGCGAAGTTTCTTCCTCCGCTGTCATTACGCGCTCGCCGCCGAGACAGCGAGTTTCTCTTTTCTCCGCCGTCATAAGCGCTGCCGAGGACAAAGGTAGAAGCCTCCTCCGCTTAAGGCTGCCGCTGAGGATGAAGCGAAGCCTTCTTCCTCCGGCCGCTTTCATGCGCGTTGAGATGAAGAAGCCTTTTCCTCCGGGTCAGCTTCTTTCAAGGGGCGCGTCAGTTGAGGATCATGAGCTCTTCCTTCTCTTCTTCTCCGGCCACAGCAAGGGGCCAGCCACATAGCGAAGCTTCTTCCTCTCACAATATGCTACGCCGCTGCCGCCAGCCTGAGCTCCGCCAGCTGGCCATATGCTACATACCGCCACCCCGCCAGCACCCACGGCCAGCCAGCACCCAGCACATCGTCAGCGCCACGGCATAGGAGCAGGCATAAGGCCGCTGCTGCCGCTGCCGCTGCTGCTGCTACGCGCTGCCGCTACGCGCCGCGCTGCTGCCGCCGCATAGCTTCCTCTCTTCTTCTCCGCCTGGCCGCGCCATGAGGATCACGTCATCTCTTCCTTCTGTTGCCGCTGCCATACGCTACGCTGAGGAAGAAGCGAGTTTTCCTCCGCTGCCGCTTATAAGGCCACAGGATAGCGAAGTTTTCTCCGTCATTGCTGGCTTACGCGCTTCCGCTGAGATTAGCGAAGTTTCTCCACACAGTTTCATAAGGCCACAGGACAGCGAAGCCCATCTCTTCTCCGCTGGCTATGCGCGCTCGCCGCCACCGCTGAGAGAAGGAAGAAGTTTCCATCCTTCTCCGCTACACAGCTTATAAGGCGCGCCACAGGATGACAGCGCGAAGCTTCCTCTTCTCCGCTTTCATGCGCGCGCCGAGAGAAGCGAAACATCTCTCCTCTCACGCCCTCTCCACACAATATAAGGCCATGCTGAGGATCAGCGAAGCCCATCCTTTCCTTCGTTGTTGCTTTCATACGCGCTGGCTGAGGATAGCGAAGTTTTTCTCCACATTATGCGCGCCGAGATAGCGAAGCTTTTCTCCGCTACACATTATGCGCTGCCGCTGTCATTGAGGATCACGAGTTTCCATCTCTTCCTCTGTTGCCGCTTACAGGCGCTCGCCGCTGAGGACAGCGAAGCCTGGCCACAGCTTTCATAAGGCTGGCTGAGACAGCGAAGCCTTCTTCCTCTGCCGCTTTCATGCGCCGCCGCCGAGGCTGGGCGAGTTTCCTTCCTCTCCGTCATTGGCTACGCGTCACAGGTCAGCAAGTTGCTTTTCTTTTCCTCCGCAGTCAGCTGGGCACACGCCAATGAATAACGAAGCTCTCTTCCTCCGCCATGGCGCGCTGGCCGAGACGCTGAAGCCCGGCCATTTCAGGTTACCGAGGACGGCGAAAGCATCTGATTGCCTGTCAGCTTCATTGCCAACGGTGGACGGCGAAGCCCATCTCCTCCGCTGCCCTGCTTCAACGGGGGCATAAAGCCACCTGGCCCACAGGACATAGGTGCCAGCCTCTGGATGAGAGGGGCGGACGTTGGACCCTGGGGGGGATGCCCTGGACCTCCTGTGGCGCCCCGGAGTTGCGCCCTTTGAGGGGGGGTTATGTCAGGGATAACCCCTAGAGGGCGCCAAAGCGCCCTCTAGAC
Source organism: Clarias magur (assembly GCA_013621035.1). Taxonomy (NCBI): domain Eukaryota; kingdom Metazoa; phylum Chordata; class Actinopteri; order Siluriformes; family Clariidae; genus Clarias; species Clarias magur. The sequence continues at coordinate 50,468 of QNUK01000718.1, forward strand.
AAGTTTGTGTAGTTCTTTTGATGTTCTTTTGGTTACGTCATTTCCCAGTTCTCAACTCGGTCAGGTCACGTGGGCGCGCACCTGATCCGAGTTGATCATTAAGTTCATTATAAAAGGTGTGTTTAAGTTCTAGGTTTGTCTTGCATTTGTTACAATTAGTTTAAAGTGTATGTCTCGTGGTAATTCGTGTTTTGGTTTCGTTTGATTTGAAGTATATCTGTTTCTGTTTATTTCCATGTTTTTTATGATTATAAATCAATAAAACATCGTTTCCCTGAACCACCTGGATCCTTTGCAATTATGCCTCGCACCCGGAAACGTGACAGATGGAGGCTCTGATACAAAACTTTATGGGAATTTCACATTAACAGCCACATAAGGTCAATGTATTTTGTGCAGAGTGCAAGCAGGGACTCCAGCAGGACTAACTGTGACAGCATAGACAACTACGACTAAAAGGGAGAGCCAGAAGAAAACACAAATAAAAGAAACAAACAAAAATTAAGAGAGAGAGTGGGGAAAGACAGCAACAGAACCCACCAGTTCACCATAAATCTATTTGTCTATGTCTCTGATCTGCACCTTTATCTATTACATCTATTCAAAAAAATAAGTAAATAGTTAAAGAAATAAGGTTTCTGCTTAGACTTAACCTTCTGGGTCACTGTTATTATTGATGACACCAAGCAATTTTTTTTCCTCTGGCAAAACCTAACTTTTTGTGACCAGATTATATTAAAGCAATATGGCAGAGGTAGTGCTGTTGTACTGAATATCACAATGTCTGTCATGCGGTTGTTGGCACAAGGATGTCAGCATGACCCCAAGTTTGATATTGCTTTTATGCAAGTTATAAGTATTTTAACATTTCATACTGTGTATGGTTGTGTATGTGACAAATAAAATGTTAATTTGAAATGACTCATCATATGAATCATGTGAATTTTTGTACAGTAACACAAATCTCAGCTGGACCAGAAGACTGTGACACTGATCAAGAACTATGTCATTTTGAAGAATTAATTGATTTGCTGTAGTTGTCTAGACGAAGATGAACTGAAGTGATCAATAAGTAACATTTCTTATGACATTACATCCTTATAAACCTTATTTCCACTTTTTAGATATTCAAGGCTTTTGCCACATTTTGTGATCAGTCTATAAATAATGGGTATAGTGGAATTGACTGGGCATACTTACAGTAAATGACATCCCTTTGACAATGTTTGTAAAGTGTGCTATTTGCATTTCATGCATTCCCGATTATATTGTGCAATAGTTTCCCATTGTGTATCTTTTTTTTTTTTTGTTAGTTTGATTTTCCCCAAAATCCTATTGACTATGACTTCTGTTGTCTGTTTTATTTTTTATATATATTTTATTATCAATATTATTTTATTATCCAGAATAAGACAGTTTTGCTTGTAATTGATTTTACCTGACAATTTGAAAATGATTAGAGAAAAAAGAAAGAAAACATTAAAGTGAGGTATTTTTTGGCAATTAATGAGGGTAATAGATTTTAAAAGACATTGATAATACATAGCATGAGTACATAATAGAACCTATGGCACAGTGGTTATTTGACATACTGATAAAGTGCATACTACAGGTAAATAAATACAGTTGTACAGATATAACATCCCACTATTTGAAATGAAATGTACAGTGCTATTTTTATTTAAGTAATTTAATAAATTAACATGAAATACTATTTGAAAATAAATTAGAAAAATAAATTAAAATATCTGGTGATAATGTATATTCCTAAATGTTGAATTTCATTTATTTATATATCCTGTATAATTCCAGCAATACAGGCACAGGATGCAATACAGAGTAGAAAGCATTAAAGTGTTAGAGATACTTCAGAGAATTAACAAATTAACAGATTTAATATTGACTTAATTACCTATATGTAGTATGAAAAAGTATGTCTGAAAGCATCTGCTTCTGTCCATCAAGACAGACTAAGAAAACTACATGAATGTCTTATTGTGGTTTAGAAGAGGCTGTTGTGAGTTTGATACTGAGCATCATATGACCGAACATTGTATGACCGTCGTCTACTCCAGCGTTTTCTAATTCCTGCACAGCACCCACAAAGAATACACTGCAGGGAAAAATAAAGAAAGAGATATTCACTTTGTGATGCCAACTTTAGATATAATAAGTACATATACATTTTGAATAAATTACTAACTGAATAAATATTAATGTATACTTACACAGAGTAGGATCCAACATGGCAAAAGAATGAGCAATATACCAATAGGGATAATGAATCCCAGAATCCATGCAACATTAGAGGTGCCATTTCCAGGATTTGTATTTGGCTGAATGGTCACAAGAGGAGCCATGGTATAGTATACCAGACCACTTTCTTTGAGTAGTGTCAAAAGAAAAGAATTTGGGTATGGAATATCACCCTCTCTATACACATAAGATTCATTAGCCACAATCTGTAGTTGAGTATCATTACACCTAGAAATGAAAAAGAAAAAAATCATTATAATCTTAAAGTAATCGCTATTCTTTTGCCTATATATTTTAATCATTGATCACAGAATAAAGAAGAGGGATCATTACATACGTGTAGTTTGCGCTTGGGAAACTAATTATTGTGGTTTGTGGACCACTCAGCAATGCAGTCATCTGAAATTGAAATATTAAAGAAATAGATTAGAGAGGAAAAAGTGTTTTTTTTATAACAAATGAGGAAAATGTGAAAATGTAACCTATAACCTAGAACAATTATACTAACTAACCAGGCTGTTGATTTCTTTCTGTATTTCACTATAGGTGTCGTCGTTGATGTTTGTAGTGCATTGAGCAAAAAAGGTGACATTGAGGATCTTGAATGCCACATCTAAACGAAATGAGTTGGTCCCCATTGCTAAAAAAAAGAGATGGGTTGACAAAAGAAACACAAAATAAATACTGTGTATACAAAAAATCGTTTCTTACAATATTTTCATTTTCCTTCTTTTTTTAATCAGAGACCAGAAAACTCTAAGAAAAGAAACTCACGATAATAAGTGAGGTTCTTGGTAATGATAGGCTCAGTAAGGTTTTGAGTCGTAGTCTCACGTGCTTTTCTGAGTTTTGATTTTAAGTTCACAGTAGCAGCCCTAAGAACCACATCCTGAGTAGGAAGGTTGATCAAGTTCTCAAAGATCAAAAAGATGTTAATGAACACAGTTCCAACTCTGAAACAGGTAAGAACAAAAGAAAGTTCTGTGAGAATACATTAAGAATTACATGCTGACAAAGAGAAGCTTTTTGGTGAGGTTAAACAAAGTGATCACAGAATGATGTTAGATTTATATAACAAAACAATATGTATATTTGGCATTGAGTAAAGGTGATAGTATGATTATTTTAATTAAATGTTATTCACATATTTCTTAATATATGGTAAATGTGGTTAACATACCTGCATTGCATTTAGAGGAACAATTTAGTATGCATTTTCTCTTAATTTAAAAATGTAGAATTTATAAATTATTACACTTACATTTTTTGGGGGGTTCCTGTCGGCACCTGGATTATTATTGGTGTGGGTGGATTTGTGGTAGTAAGCCCGACTGGACTTGGAGCTAGACCACAAGTTTTTTTTGATAGGGTATAAGAATAAGAATACACATTAGAAAGTTTAGAATCATTATCAAGAGAAATTTCGCAAGATTGTCATACTGTATTGTAACCTACCGATTGTAGGCCGACTGTTGGAGCTAGTAGTCTGCGCTGGAGATAAAGTTGTATAACCCTTTGAGGACATATCTACAAGTGAAAAAGATTTAGCAATGAAATGAAATGAAAAATAATTGTAAAAACATTAGCAAGAGAAATTACTATTTTGATGAAGAAGGTTTTAAGATTTTGGTTGAACCTACCATCCGAATTTTTGTATGCTATTTGGTATTCCATGTAGCCAATAACTTGATTTCCTGAAGTGCTATTATGACAATAAAGCATAATTATGATATTCGGTCTCCTTACAATCATAATTCTACAGAATTTAGTCAGAACTGCAATCATCTGCCTGAACTTACGTGAAATTGGAGCTAGTCGGTGTAGATGAATTTGTCCAGGTACTTAGCAGGTCATTTACCTGGAAAGGAAAATAAAGATATATATTTTTTATAGTTAAACTATCCTGACAAACATAGTTTGACATCATCAGACCATGAACACTGGGAAACTGGCTGTTCAGTCAATATTTTATATTTGTTGAAAATAAAAATTCAAAATTAATTATTTTGTTTTTTAAAAATCCAAAAGCAGTTAGAATTAGGTGTAGTTATTTCCTACACTAGTCTAGATGATTTATGTTAGGGTAAGAAATGGGATAAAGGTTAAAATGAATGTGCCTGGAACACGATCCACTAAGCACAAAGTAGTGTATTCTTACAGTGTTATTGATGATGCTCTTCACTTGTGTGTAGGTGTCATTCAGATGGTCAGGATTCACCAGCGCGCTGATATTGCTTATTCTGAATGTAATGTTAATTACATTTGAGGAATTTGTAATTGCTGTGGAATGAATAAAATCTGCTTCAGTAAGTTTCCGTAAGATGTGCTGGATGTTATTTGAAAAAAAAAAAAACATATAAATGGGAAAGCTAAGGAATAATGTGAAACAGGAATGAAACATACATTCAAGGGTGGCATTTGAAGCGGTGACAGCGTCACTAAGGTTAACAGGTTTGGAATTCAGCAGATCAACAATTGGACCAGGGACAGTATTAGAGTTGTTGAATACCAGCCTGACGTAGACCACCGCTGATTCACTGGTAGAAAAACACAGCATCATGGTTTTTTAATCTTCCTTTCTTTTAAAAATTGCTTAAAAAATGATTCAAAATTGGTGATGCAACACATTTGTTAACAGGAATGTGAATATTATATGAAAATATCCTTTAATTAAACACACTCATACATTGGAGATCCTGTAGTAGTCTGCACTGGAGATAAAGTTGTATAACCCTTTGAGGACATATCTACAAGTGAAAAAGATTTAGCAATGAAATGAAATGAAAAATAATTGTAGAAACATTAGCAAGAGAAATTACTATTTTGATGAAGAAGGTTTTAAGATTTTGGTTGAACCTACCATCCGAATTTTTGTATGCTATTTGGTATTCCATGTAGCCAATAACTTGATTTCCTGAAGTCCTATTATGACAATAAAGCATAATTATGATATTCGGTCTCCTTACAATCATAATTCTACAGAATTTAGTCAGAACTGCAATCATCTGCCTGAACTTACGTGAAATTGGAGCTAGTCGGTGTAGATGAATTTGTCCAGGTACTTAGCAGGTCATTTATCTGGAAAGGAAAAGAAAGATATATATTTTTTATAGTTAAACTATCCTGACAAACATAGTTTGACATCATCAGACCATGAACACTGGGAAACTGGCTGTTCAGTCAATATTTCATATTTGTTGAAAAAAAAATTCAAAATTAATTATTTTGTTTTTTAAAAATCCAAAAGCAGTTAGAATTAGGTGTAGTTATTTCCTACACTAGTCTAGATGATTTATGTTAGGGTAAGAAATGGGATAAAGGTTAAAATGAATGTGCCTGGAACACGATCCACTAAGCACAAAGTAGTGTATTCTTACAGTGTTATTGATGAACCTCTTCACTTGTGTGTAGGTGTCATTCAGGGGGTCAGGATTCACCAGCGCGCTGATATTGCTTATTCTGAATGTAATGTTAATTACATTTGAGGAATTTGTAACTGCTGTGGAATGAATAAAATCTGCTTCAGTAAGTTTCCGTAAGATGTGCTGGATGTTATTTGAAAAAAAAACAAAAAAACATATAAATGGGAAAGCTAAAGAATAATGTGAAACATGAATGAAACATACATTCAAGGGTGGCATTTGAAGCGGTGACAGCGTCACTAAGGTTTACAGGTTTGTAATTCAGCAGAACAACAATTGGACCAGGGACAGTATTAGAGTTGTTGAATACCAGCCTGACGTAGACCACCGCTGATTCACTGGTAGAAAAACACAGCATCATGGTTTTTTAATCTTCCTTTCTTTTAAAAATTGCTTAAAAAATGATTCAAAATTGGTGATGCAACACATTTGTTAACAGGAATGTGAATATTATATGAAAATATCCTTTAATTAAACACACTCATACATTGGAGATCCTGTAGTAGTCTGCGCTGGAGATAAAGTTGTATAACCCTTTGAGGACATATCTACAAGTGAAAAAGATTTAGCAATGAAATGAAATTAAAAATAATTGTAGAAACATTAGCAAGAGAAATTACTATTTTGATGAAGAAGGTTTTAAGATTTTGGTTGAACCTACCATCCGAATTTTTGTATGCTATTTGGTATTCCATGTAGCCAATAACTTGATTTCCTGAAGTCCTATTATGACAATAAAGCATAATTATGATATTCGGTCTCCTTACAATCATAATTCTACAGAATTTAGTCAGAACTGCAATCATCTGCCTGAACTTACGTGAAATTGGAGCTAGTCGGTGTAGATGAATTTGTCCAGGTACTTAGCAGGTCATTTACCTGGAAAGGAAAATAAAGATATATATTTTTTATAGTTAAACTATCCTGACAAACATAGTTTGACATCATCAGACCATGAACACTGGGAAACTGGCTGTTCAGTCAATATTTCATATTTGTTGAAAATAAAAATTCAAAATTAATTATTTTGTTTTTTAAAAATCCAAAAGCAGTTAGAATTAGGTGTCGTTATTTCCTACACTAGTCTAGATGATTTATGTTAGGGTAAGAAATGGGATAAAGGTTAAAATGAATGTGCCTGGAACACGATCCACTAAGCACAAAGTAGTGTATTCTTACAGTGTTATTGATGATGCTCTTCACTTGTGTGTAGGTGTCATTCAGGGGGTCAGGATTCACCAGCGCGCTGATATTGCTTATTCTGAATGTAATGTTAATTACATTTGAGGAATTTGTAACTGCTGTGGAATGAATAAAATCTGCTTCAATAAGTTTCCGTAAGATGTGCTGGATGTTATTGAAAAAAAAAAAACATATAAATGGGAAAGCTAAGGAATAATGTGAAACAGGAATGAAACATACATTCAAGGGTGGCATTTGAAGCGGTGACAGCGTCACTAAGGTTAACAGGTTTGGAATTCAGCAGATCAACAATTGGACCAGGGACAGTATTAGAGTTGTTGAATACCAGCCTGACGTAGACCACCGCTGATTCACTGGTAGAAAAACACAGCATGATGGTTTTTTAATCTTCCTTTCTTTTAAAAATTGCTTAAAAAATGATTCAAAATTGGTGATGCAACACATTTGTTAACAGGAATGTAAATATTATATGAAAATATCCTTTAATTAAACACACTCATACATTGGAGATCCTGTAGTAGTCTGCGCTGGAGATAAAGTTGTATAACCCTTTGAGGACATATCTACAAGTGAAAAAGATTTAGCAATGAAATGAAATGAAAAATAATTGTAGAAACATTAGCAAGAGAAATTACTATTTTGATGAAGAAGGTTTTAAGATTTTGGTTGAACCTACCATCCGAATTTTTGTATGCTATTTGGTATTCCATGTAGCCAATAACTTGATTTCCTGAAGTCCTATTATGACAATAAAGCATAATTATGATATTCGGTCTCCTTACAATCATAATTCTACAGAATTTAGTCAGAACTGCAATCATCTGCCTGAACTTACGTGAAATTGGAGCTAGTCGGTGTAGATGAATTTGTCCAGGTACTTAGCAGGTAATTTACCTGGAAAGGAAAATAAAGATATATATTTTTTATAGTTAAACTATCCTGACAAACATAGTTTGACATCATCAGACCATGAACACTGGGAAACTGGCTGTTCAGTCAATATTTTATATTTGTTGAAAATAAAAATTCAAAATTAATTATTTTGTTTTTTAAAAATCCAAAAGCAGTTAGAATTAGGTGTAGTTATTTCCTACACTAGTCTAGATGATTTATGTTAGGGTAAGAAAGGTGGAAAAGGTCAAGATAAATGTGCTTGGAACATAATCCACTAAGCACATGGTAGTGTACACTCACAGTGTTATTGATGATGCTCTCTAATTGTATGTAAGTATCATTCAGGGGACCAGGGTTCGTTGACACGCTGATGTTGCTGATGCTGAATGTAATGTTAATTACATAGGAGGTGTTTGTAATTTCTGTGGAATGAATCAAATTCATTTAAAAACGTTTAACTGTGTTGAATGTAAATTGAAAGAAACAATATAAATAGTAAAGCTAAGGTGAAAAATGTATTTTTAAAAACATACGATTACGGGTAGAATTCAAAACATTGACAGAGTCAGGAAGCGTTACAAGTAAAGATTTCAGCAGAAGAGCAATTGGACCAGGGACAGTATTAGAGTTGTTGACCACCAGCTTGACGAAGATAACATTTGATCCATTGCTACAGAAATATAGCATCATGTTATATATCAGGAAAAGGTTATGAAAATTAAAGCAAAAGTTAATCTTCCTTTCAAACCCATAAAAAAATCATCCATACTTTGTGGATGGAGACCCTGGTGTAGTAGGCACTGGTGTTGTTGTGGTTTGAACCGTTGGCAGTGGGACTAGACCACAGGATTTATTAAGAAATTAATGAGACAGACAATTTGAAATTTCAGTGTCATTATCAACTAAAATTATACAGGAATTTGTTGAGAAAAGTTATCAAATTGTTGTTGAACCTACCCATTGTAGGCTGATTGGGCAAGCTTGGAATTTGATATTCCATGTATCCAGTAATCTGAGTCCCTGAACTTCTGTTATAATGACACAACAATATTGTGATGATACAAATTACTTCACAATGGTAATTTTACGAAGTAATAGGAGAATCGCTGTCTTCTGCATGAACTTACGAGAAGTTGGAGGAGGTGGGTGCAGACGAATTCACGCCACAGTTGTTTAGAAGTGTGTTTACCTGGGAAGAAAGAACACAATATAATTTTTTTTTTTTTAATGATTCTGAAAAATGTTAATGCACAGTATTGAGGCTCCTCTAATTTGAAACTTCTATTTCAGACACTATTTAATTATTTATTGGAAAAATTTACAGATTTATTTCTATTCTTTCCATTGTGTTTAATAATATGGGTTATTTCCCAAATAAAAAAAGAGTCTGTAATGATTTATGTAAAATTATGTTGAGGTTCAACGTCAAACATGCTGTCTAAGGGATGATGTCCACTAAGCACATGGTGATGTACACTCACAGTGTTATTGATGATGCTCTGCAGTTGGGTCCAGGGGTCGCTGTCACTAGTGTTTGTAGGCACGCTGATGTTGCTGATGCTGAATGTAAGGTTAACTGCATAGGCGGTGTTTGAAATATCTGCGGAATAAATCAAATGAACATCAGGATGATTGAGTGATTTCTATAGAGAGGGACAATTATCTATTTAGATTAAATACTGGACGATAATAAAAAATAATGTACCCTCAATAGTGTAGTTCAGCAAAGTGATGTTTGGAGAGATCTGCAGTGCAGCTACAGCGCCGAGCACGACACTTGAATTGGGTGCACTAGTGGAGTTGTTGACCACCAACTTGACTAAGATAACAGCTGATCCATTGCTAGAGAAACAGCACAATGTCGTGAATCAGGCAATGTTCATAGAAAATCATGTAGCTAAGAAATGAATAGACGATTTACTGGTCCTTTAAAGTCGATTAGAAGAAAAAGAAAAAATCACCCATACTTTGACGATGGAGACAATCGAGTAGTAGGCGATGGAGTTGTAGTAGTAGGGACCGTTGGCAATGGGGCTAGACCACAAGTTTTATCAAAAAAGTAATAAGACAAAACATTAGAAAGTTGAGAATCACTAACAGGATAAAATACACAGGATTTTGTTATGGAAGGTTATTAAGTTGTGGTGAAACATACCAGATGTAGGCTGACTGGGTAAGATTGGTATTTGGTATTCCATGTAGCCAGTAATCTGATTCCCAGACATTCTGTCATATTGATATGTAAATATTGTAATTGAAATGATACAAATGAATTTACAATGAGAACTTTACAGAGTATTGTCAGAACTGTCATCTTCTTCATGAACTTACGAGAATGTGGAGTTCGTAGGTGTAGATGAATTTGCACCAGCGTTGTTTAGAATTGTGTTTACCTGGGTGGAAACAAGGCAATATTTAAAATTTTGTGCTGAATTAACCTGACAAATGTCAATGCACAGGATCAGGATCCCTCCACCAAGACACTGATTGTTCATACGTAATTTAATGATCCATTGAAAACCCTTTCCAATGTAAAACAAACAGAGATTTTATTTCTATTTTTCCTATTATATTCAATATTTTAAGATCTTTCCTACACAAATCCTAAGGATGTAATTACTTTTCTCAAGTTAAGAAACAGGTTAGACATCAGTCTCGCGATATTAGGATTGATGTCCACTAAGCACATGGTGATGTACACTCACAGTGTTATTGATGATGCTCTGCAGTTGGTTGACACTAGTGTTTGTAGGCACGCTGATGTTGCTGATGCTGAATGTAAGATTAACTGTGTAGGAGGTGTTAGAAACATCTGTGGAATAAATCAAATGTAGATCAGTATGATTAATTGAATTACAGATTTCGTCAGTGAAGGACATTAAACTGTTTAATTTTTTAAAGTAATTTTCAAGAAGAAAAAAAGAACATACCCGTAAGGGTGTAGTTCACCAAAGTCGTGTTTGGAGAGTTCTGAAGTGCATTGAGAGCACTGAGCAGGACACTCGCATTGGGTGCACTAGTGGAGTTGTTGACCACCAGCTTGACTGAGATAACAGCTGTTCCATTGCTAGAGAAACAGCAAAATGTCATGAATCAGGCAATGTTCATGAAAAAGAATGCAGCCCAGAAATTAATATACAATTTAAATGGCTTTTTAAAATCCATTAAAGGAAAAAATCACCCATACTTTGGGGGTGGAGACACTCGAGTAGTAGGCGATGGAGTTGTAGTAGTATGAACCGTTGGCAATGGGGCTAGACCACAAGTTTTATCAAAAAAAATAATAAGGCAGAACATTAGAAAGTTGAGAATGATTGTCACAATAAAATACATAGGATTTTGTTATGGAAAGTTATTAAGTTGTGGTGAAACATACCAGTAGACTGACTGGGTACGCTTGGTATTTGGTATTCCATGTAGCCAGTAATCTGATTCCCGGAACTTCTGTTATATTGATACAAGAATATTGAAATGATACATATGGATTTAGAATCAGAACTTTACAGAGTATTTTCAGAACTGTCATCTTCCTCATGAACTTACGAGAATGTGGAGTTCGTGGGTGTAGATGAATTTGCACCAGCGGTGTTTAGAATTGTGTTTACCTGGGTGGAAACAAGGCAATATTTAAAATTTTGTGCTGAATTAACCTGACAAATGTCAATGCACAGCATCAGGATCCCTCCACCAAGAAACTGATTGTTCATACGTAATTTAATGATCCATTGAAAACCCTTTCCAATGTAAAACGAACAGAGATTTTATTTCCATTTTTCCTATTATATTCAATATTTTAAGATCTTTCCTACACAAATCCTAAGGATGTAATTACTTTTCTCAAGTTAAGAAACAGGTTAGACATCAGTCTCGCGATATTAGGATTGATGTCCACTAAGCACATGGTGATGTACACTCACAGTGTTATTGATGATGCTCTGCAGTTGGTTGACACTAGTGTTTGTAGGCACGCTGATGTTGCTGATGCTGAATGTAAGATTAACTGTGTAGGAGGTGTTAGAAACATCTGTGGAATAAATCAAATGTAGATCAGTATGATTAACTGAATTACAGATTTCTTCAGTGAAGGACATTAAACTGTTTAATTTTTTGAAGTAATTTTCAAGAAGAAAAAAAGAACATACCCGTAAGGGTGTAGTTCACCAAAGTCGTGTTTGGAGAGTTCTGAAGTGCAATGAGAGCACTGAGCAGGACACTCGCATTGGGTGCAGTAGTGGAGGTGTTGACCACCAGCTTGACTGAGATAACAGCTGTTCCATTGCTAGAGAAACAGCACAATGTCGTGGTCAGGCAATGTTCATAAAAATGAATGCAGCTCAGAAATTAATATACAATTTAATCATCCTTTTAAATCCTATGAATATAAAAAATCACCCATACTTTGTGGAAGGAGACACTCGAGTAGTAGGCGATGGAGTTGTAGTAGTAGGGACCGTTGGCAATGGGGCTAGACCACAAGTTTTATCAAAAAAGTAATAAGACAGAACATTAGAAATTTGAGAATCACTAACAGGATAAAATACACAGGATTTTGTTATGGAAGGTTATTAAGTTGTGGTGAAACATACCAGTAGACTGACTGGGTACGCTTGGTATTTGGTATTCCATGTAGCCAGTAATCTGATTCCCGGAACTTCTGTTATATTGATACAAGAATATTGTAATGATACATATGGATTTAGAATCAGAACTTTACAGAGTATTTTCAGAACTGTCATCTTCTTCATGAACTTACGAGAATGTGGAGTTCGTGGGTGTAGATGAATTTGCACCAGTGTTGTTTAGAATTGTGTTTACCTGGGTGGAAACAAGGCAATATTTATAATTTTGTGCTGAATTAACCTGACATATGTGAATGCACAGCATCAGGATCCCTCCACCAAGACACTGATTGTTCATACGTAATTTAATGATTCATTGAAAACTCAATACCCTTTCCACTCTCAATGTAAAACAAACAGAGATTTTATTTCTATTTTTCCTATTATATTCAATATTATAAGATATTTCCTACACAAATCCTAAGGATGTAATTACTTTTCTCAAGTTAAGAAACAGGTTAAGCATCAGTCTCGCGATATTAGGAATGATGTCCACTAAGCACATGGTGATGTACACTCACAGTGTTATTGATGATGCCCTGCAGTTGGTTGACACTAGTGTTTGTAGGCACGCTGATGTTGCTGATGCTGAATGTAAGATTAACTGTGTAGGAGGTGTTAGAAACATCTGTGGAATAAATCAAATGTACATTAGTATGATTGATTGATTTACAGGTTTCTTTAGAGAGGGACCTTAAAAGTTTAGTTTTAAAAGTACTGTGCAATAAGAAAAAAGAAACTTACCCCCAAGGGAGTAGTTCAGCAAAGTGATGTTTGGAGAGTTCTGCAGTGCAGCCACAGCACTGACCACGGCACTCACATTGGGTGCACTCGTGGAGGTGTTGACCACCAGCTTGACTGAGATAACAGCTGTTCCATTGCTAGAGAAACAGCAAAATGTCATGAATCAGGCAATGTTCATGAAAAAGAATGCAGCCCAGAAATTAATATACAATTTAAATGGCTTTTTTAAATCCATTAAAGGAAAAAATCACCCATACCTTGGGCGTGGAGACACTCGAGTAGTAGGCGATGGAGTTGTAGTAGTATGAACCGTTGGCAATGGAGCTAGACCACAAGTTTTATCAAAAAAGTAATAAGACAGAACATTAGAAATTTGAGAATCACTAACAGGATAAAATACACAGGATTTTGTTATGGAAGGTTATTAAGTTGTGGTGAAACATACCAGTAGACTGACTGGGTACGCTTGGTATTTGGTATTCCATGTAGCCAGTAATCTGATTCCCGGAACTTCTGTTATATTGATACAAGAATATTGTAATGATACAAATGGATTTACAATCAGAAATTTACAGAGTATTTTCAGAACTGTCATCTTCTTCATGAACTTACGAGAATGTGGAGTTTGTGGGTGTAGATGAATTTGCACCAGCGTTGTTTAGAATTGTGTTTACCTGGGTGGAAACAAGGCAATATTTAAAATTTTGTGCTGAATTAACCTGACAAATGTCAATGCACAGGATCAGGATCCCTCCACCAAGACACTGATTGTTCATAAGTAATTTAATGATTTATTGAAAACGCAACACTCTTTCCACTTTCAACTTTGAAACGAATAAAAATTTTATTTCTATTCTTCCTATTATATCTAAGAATATAAGTAATTTCCTACAACAACTCTATGGATGTGATCACTTTGCTCAAGCTAAGAAACAGATTAGGCATCAAACTCGCGATGTTTGAAATGATGTCCACTAAGCACATGGTGATGTACACTCACAGTGTTATTGATGATGCTCTGCAGTTGGTTGACACTAGTGTTTGTAGGCACGCTGATGTTGCTGATGCTGAATGTAAGATTCACTGTGTAGGAGGTGTTAGAAACATCTGTGGAATAAATCAAATGTAGATCAGTATGATTAACTGAATTACAGATTTCTTCAGTGAAGGACATTAAACTGTTTAATTTTTTAAAGTAATTTTCAAGAAGAAAAAAAGAACATACCCGTAAGGGTGTAGTTCAGCAAAGTCGTGTTTGGAGAGTTCTGAAGTGCAATGAGAGCACTGAGCAGGACACTCGCATTGGGTGCACTAGTGGAGTTGTTGACCACCAGCTTGACTGAGATAACAGCTGTTCCATTGCTAGAGAAACAGCACAATGTCGTGGTCAGGCAATGTTCATAAAAATGAATGCAGCTCAGAAATTAATAGACAATTTAATCATCCTTTTAAATCCTATGAATATAAAAAATCACCCATACTTTGTGGAAGGAGACACTCGAGTAGTAGGCGATGGAGTTGTAGTAGTAGGGACCGTTGGCAATGGGGCTAGACCACAAGTTTTATCAAAAAAGTAATAAGACAGAACATTAGAAATTTGAGAATCACTAACAGGATAAAATACACAGGATTTTGTTATGGAAGGTTATTAAGTTGTGGTGAAACATACCAGATGTAGGCTGACTGGGTACGCTTGGTATTTGGTATTCCATGTAGCCAGTAATCTGATTCCCGGAACTTCTGTTATATTGATACAAGAATATTGTAATGATACATATGGATTTAGAATCAGAACTTTACAGAGTATTGTCAGAACTGTCATCTTCTTCATGAACTTACGAGAATGTGGAGTTCGTGGGTGTAGATGAATTTGCACCAGCGTTGTTTAGAATTGTGTTTACCTGGGTGGAAACAAGGCAATATTTATAATTTTGTGCTGAATTAACCTGACAAATGTCAATGCACAGGATCAGGATCCCTCCACCAAGACACTGATTGTTCATACGTAATTTAATGATTCATTGAAAACTCAATACCCTTTCCACTCTCAATGTAAAACGAACAGAGATTTTATTTCTATTTTTCCTATTATATTCAATATTATAAGATAGTTCCTACACAAATCCTATGGATGTAATTACTTTTCTCAAGTTAAGAAACAGGTTAAGTATCAAACCCGCGATCTTAGGATTGATGTCCACTGAGCACATGGTGATGTACACTCACAGTGTTATTGATGATGCCCTGCAGTTGGTTGACACTGGTGTTTGTAGGCACGCTGATGTTGCTGATGCTGAATGTAAGATTAACTGTGTAGGAGGTGTTAGAAACATCTGTGGAATAAATCAAATGTACATTAGTATGATTGATTGATTTACAGGTTTCTTTAGAGAGGGACCTTAAAAGTTTAGTTTTAAAAGTACTGTGCAATAAGAAAAAAGAAACTTACACCCAAAGGAGTAGTTCAGCAAAGTGATGTTTGGAGAGTTCTGCAGTGCAACCACAGCACCAACCACGGCACTCGCACTGGGTGCAGTAGTGGAGGTGTTGACCACCAGCTTGACTGAGATAACAGCTGTTCCATTGCTAGAGAAACAGCAAAATGTCATGAATCAGGCAATGTTCATGAAAAAGAATGCAGCCCAGAAATTAATATACAATTTAAATGGCTTTTTAAAATCCATTAAAGGAAAAAATCACCCATACTTTGGGGGTGGAGACAATCGAGTAGTAGGCGATGGAGTTGTAGTAGTAGGGACCGTTGGCAATGGGGCTAGACCACAAGTTTTATCAAAAAAGTAATAAGACAGAACATTAGAAATTTGAGAATCACTAACAGGATAAAATACACAGGATTTTGTTATGGAAGGTTATTAAGTTGTGGTGAAACATACCAGTAGACTGACTGGGTAAGCTTGGTATTTGGTATTCCATGTAGCCAGTAATCTGATTCCCGGAACTTCTGTTATATTGATACAAGAATATTGTAATGATACATATGGATTTAGAATCAGAACTTTACAGAGTATTTTCAGAACTGTCATCTTCCTCATGAACTTACGAGAATGTGGAGTTCGTGGGTGTAGATGAATTTGCACCAGCGTTGTTTAGAATTGTGTTTACCTGGGTGGAAACAAGGCAATATTTATAATTTTGTGCTGAATTAACCTGACATATGTGAATGCACAGCATCAAGATCCCTCCACCAAGAAACTGATTGTTCATACGTAATTTAATGATTCATTGAAAACTCAATACCCTTTCCACTCTCAATGTAAAACGAACAGAGATTTTATTTCTATTTTTCCTATTATATTCAAAATTATAAGATATTTCCTACACAAATCCTATGGATGTAATTACTTTTCTCAAGTTAAGAAACAGGTTAAGCATCAGTCTCGCGATATTAGGAATGATGTCCACTAAGCACATGGTGATGTACACTCACAGTGTTATTGATGATGCCCTGCAGTTGGTTGACACTAGTGTTTGTAGGCACGCTGATGTTGCTGATGCTGAATGTAAGATTAACTGTGTAGGAGGTGTTAGAAACATCTGTGGAATAAATCAAATGTACATTAGTATGATTGGTTGATTTACAGGTTTCTTTAGAGAGGGACCTTAAAAGTTTGGTTTAAAAAGTACTGTGCAATAAGAAAAAAGAAACTTACCCCCAAGGGAGTAGTTCAGCAAAGTGATGTTTGGAGAGTTCTGCAGTGCAACCACAGCACCAACCACGGCACTCGCACTGGGTGCACTCGTGGAGGTGTTGACCACCAGCTTGACTGAGATAACAGCTGTTCCATTGCTAGAGAAACAGCAAAATGTCATGAATCAGGCAATGTTCATGAAAAAGAATGCAGCCCAGAAATTAATATACAATTTAAATGGCTTTTTAAAATCCATTAAAGGAAAAAATCACCCATACTTTGGGGGTGGAGACACTCGAGTTGTAGGCGATGGAGTTGTAGTAGTATGAACCGTTGGCAATGGGGCTAGACCACAAGTTTTATCAAAAAAGTAATAAGGCAGAACATTAGAAAGTTGAGAATGATTGTCACAATAAAATACATAGGATTTTGTTATGGAAGGTTATTAAGGTGTGGTGAAACATACCAGATGTAGGCTGACTGGGTAAGCTTGGTATTTGGTATTCCATGTAGCCAGTAATCTGATTCCCGGAACCCCTGTTATATTGATACAAGAATATTGTAACGATACAAATGGATTTCCAATCAGAACTTTACAGAGTATTGTCAGAACTGTCATCTTCTTCATGAACTTACGAGAATGTGTAGTTTGTGGGTGTAGATGAATTTGCACCAGCGTTGTTTAGAATTGTGTTTACCTGGGTGGAAACAAGGCAATATTTAAAATTTTGTGCTGAATTAACCTGACAAATGTCAATGCACAGCATCAGGATCCCTCCACCAAGAAACTGATTGTTCATAAGTAATTTAATGATTATATGAAAACTCAATACCCTTTCCACTCTCAATGTAAAACGAACAGAGATTTTATTTCTATTTTTCCTATTATATTCAATATTATAAGATATTTCCTACACAAATCCTAAGGATGTAATTACTTTTCTCAAGTTAAGAAACAGGTTAGGTATCAAACCCGCGATCTTAGGATTGATGTCCACTAAGCACATGGTGATGTACACTCACAGTGTTATTGATGATGCTCTGCACTTGGCTCACACTAGTGTTTGTAGGCACGCTGATGTTGCTGATGCTGAATGTAAGATTAACTGTGTAGGAGGTGTTAGAAACATCTGTGGAATAAATCAAATGTACATTAGTATGATTGGTTGATTTACAGGTTTCTTTAGAGAGGGACCTTAAAAGTTTAGTTTTAAAAGTACTGTGCAATAAGAAAAAAGAAACTTACCCCCAAGGGAGTAGTTCAGCAAAGTGATGTTTGGAGAGTTCTGCAGTGCAACCACAGCACCAACCACGGCACTCGCACTGGGTGCAGTAGTGGAGGTGTTGACCACCAGCTTGACTGAGATAACAGCTGTTCCATTGCTAGAGAAACAGCAAAATGTCATGAATCCGGCAATGTTCATGAAAAAGAATGCATCCCAGAAATTAATATACAATTTAAATGGCTTTTTTAAATCCATTAAAGGAAAAAATCCCCCATACTTTGGGGGTGGAGACACTCGAGTAGTAGGCGATGGAGTTGTAGTAGTAGGGACCGTTGGCAATGGGGCTAGACCACAAGTTTTATCAAAAAAGTAATAAGACAGAACATTAGAAATTTGAGAATCACTAACAGGATAAAATACACAGGATTTTGTTATGGAAGGTTATTAAGTTGTGGTGAAACATACCAGATGTAGGCTGACTGGGTAAGCTTGGTATTTGGTATTCCATGTAGCCAGTAATCTGATTCCCGGAACTTCTGTTATATTGATACAAGAATATTGTAATGATACATATGGATTTAGAATCAGAACTTTACAGAGTATTGTCAGAACTGTCATCTTCTTCATGAACTTACGAGAATGTGGAGTTCGTGGGTGTAGATGAATTTGCACCAGCGTTGTTTAGAATTGTGTTTACCTGGGTGGAAACAAGGCAATATTTATAATTTTGTGCTCAATTAACCTGACATATGTGAATGCACAGCATCAGGATCCCTCCACCAAGAAACTGATTGTTCATACGTAATTTAATGATTCATTGAAAACTCAATACCCTTTCCACTCTCAATGTAAAACGAACAGAGATTTTATTTCTATTTTTCCTATTATATTCAAAATTATAAGATATTTCCTACACAAATCCTATGGATGTAATTACTTTTCTCAAGTTAAGAAACAGGTTAAGCATCAGTCTCGCGATATTAGGAATGATGTCCACTAAGCACATGGTGATGTACACTCACAGTGTTATTGATGATGCCCTGCAGTTGGTTGACACTAGTGTTTGTAGGCACGCTGATGTTGCTGATGCTGAATGTAAGATTAACTGTGTAGGAGGTGTTAGAAACATCTGTGGAATAAATCAAATGTACATTAGTATGATTGGTTGATTTACAGGTTTCTTTAGAGAGGGACCTTAAAAGTTTGGTTTAAAAAGTACTGTGCAATAAGAAAAAAGAAACTTACCCCCAAGGGAGTAGTTCAGCAAAGTGATGTTTGGAGAGTTCTGCAGTGCAACCACAGCACCAACCACGGCACTCGCACTGGGTGCACTCGTGGAGGTGTTGACCACCAGCTTGACTGAGATAACAGCTGTTCCATTGCTAGAGAAACAGCAAAATGTCATGAATCAGGCAATGTTCATGAAAAAGAATGCAGCCCAGAAATTAATATACAATTTAAATGGCTTTTTAAAATCCATTAAAGGAAAAAATCACCCATACTTTGGGGGTGGAGACACTCGAGTTGTAGGCGATGGAGTTGTAGTAGTATGAACCGTTGGCAATGGGGCTAGACCACAAGTTTTATCAAAAAAGTAATAAGGCAGAACATTAGAAAGTTGAGAATGATTGTCACAATAAAATACATAGGATTTTGTTATGGAAGGTTATTAAGGTGTGGTGAAACATACCAGATGTAGGCTGACTGGGTAAGCTTGGTATTTGGTATTCCATGTAGCCAGTAATCTGATTCCCGGAACCCCTGTTATATTGATACAAGAATATTGTAACGATACAAATGGATTTCCAATCAGAACTTTACAGAGTATTGTCAGAACTGTCATCTTCTTCATGAACTTACGAGAATGTGTAGTTTGTGGGTGTAGATGAATTTGCACCAGCGTTGTTTAGAATTGTGTTTACCTGGGTGGAAACAAGGCAATATTTAAAATTTTGTGCTGAATTAACCTGACAAATGTCAATGCACAGCATCAGGATCCCTCCACCAAGAAACTGATTGTTCATAAGTAATTTAATGATTAATTGAAAACTCAATACCCTTTCCACTCTCAATGTAAAACGAACAGATATTTTATTTCTATTTTTCCTATTATATTCAATATTATACGATATTTCCTACACAAATCCTAAGGATGTAATTACTTTTCTCAAGTTAAGAAACAGGTTAAGCATCAGTCTCGCGATATTAGGAATGATGTCCACTAAGCACATGGTGATGTACACTCACAGTGTTATTGATGATGCTCTGCAGTTGGTTGACACTGGTGTTTGTAGGCACGCTGATGTTGCTGATGCTGAATGTAAGATTAACTGTGTAGGAGGTGTTAGAAACATCTGTGGAATAAATCAAATGTACATTAGTATGATTGGTTGATTTACAGGTTTCTTTATAGAGGGACCTTAAAAGTTTAGTTTTAAAAGTACTGTGCAATAAGAAAAAAGAAACTTACACCCAAAGGAGTAGTTCAGCAAAGTGATGTTTGGAGAGTTCTGCAGTGCAACCACAGCACCAACCACGGCACTCGCACTGGGTGCAGTAGTGGAGGTGTTGACCACCAGCTTGACTGAGATAACAGCTGTTCCATTGCTAGAGAAAGAGCAAAATGCCATGAATCAGGCAATGTTCATGAAAAAGAATGCAGCCCAGAAATTAATATACAATTTAAATAGCTTTTTTAAATCCATTAAAGGAAAAAATCACCCATACTTTGGGGGTGGAGACAATCGAGTAGTAGGCGATGGAGTTGTAGTAGTAGGGACCGTTGGCAATGGGGCTAGACCACAAGTTTTATCAAAAAAGTAATAAGACAGAACATTAGAAATTTGAGAATCACTAACAGGATAAAATACACAGGATTTTGTTATGGAAGGTTATTAAGTTGTGGTGAAACATACCAGATGTAGGCTGACTCGGTACGCTTGGTATTTGGTATTCCATGTAGCCAGTAATCTGATTCCCGGAACTTCTGTTATATTGATACAAGAATATTGTAATGATACATATGGATTTAGAATCAGAACTTTACAGAGTATTGTCAGAACTGTCATCTTCTTCATGAACTTACGAGAATGTGGAGTTCGTGGGTGTAGATGAATTTGCACCAGCGTTGTTTAGAATTGTGTTTACCTGGGTGGAAACAAGGCAATATTTATAATTTTGTGCTGAATTAACCTGACATACGTGAATGCACAGCATCAGGATCCCTCCACCAAGACACTGATTGTTCATACGTAATTTAATGATTCATTGAAAACTCAATACCCTTTCCACTCTCAATGTAAAACGAACAGAGATTTTATTTCTATTTTTCCTATTATATTCAAAATTATAAGATATTTCCTACACAAATCCTATGGATGTAATTACTTTTCTCAAGTTAAGAAACAGGTTAAGCATCAGTCTCGCGATATTAGGAATGATGTCCACTAAGCACATGGTGATGTACACTCACAGTGTTATTGATGATGCCCTGCAGTTGGTTGACACTAGTGTTTGTAGGCACGCTGATGTTGCTGATGCTGAATGTAAGATTAACTGTGTAGGAGGTGTTAGAAACATCTGTGGAATAAATCAAATGTACATTAGTATGATTGGTTGATTTACAGGTTTCTTTAGAGAGGGACCTTAAAAGTTTAGTTTTAAAAGTACTGTGCAGTAAGAAAAAAGAAACTTACACCCAAAGGAGTAGTTCAGCAAAGTGATGTTTGGAGAGTTCTGCAGTGCAACCACAGCACCAACCACGGCACTCGCACTGGGTGCAGTAGTGGAGGTGTTGACCACCAGCTTGACTGAGATAACAGCTGTTCCATTGCTAGAGAAAGAGCAAAATGCCATGAATCAGGCAATGTTCATGAAAAAGAATGCAGCCCAGAAATTAATATACAATTTAAATGGCTTTTTTAAATTCATTAAAGGAAAAAATCACCCATACCTTGGGCGTGGAGACACTCGAGTAGTAGGCGATGGAGTTGTAGTAGTATGAACCGTTGGCAATGGAGCTAGACCACAAGTTTTATCAAAAAAGTAATAAGACAGAACATTAGAAATTTGAGAATCACTAACAGGATAAAATACACAGGATTTTGTTATGGAAAGTTATTAAATTGTGGTGAAACATACCAGATGTAGGCTGACTGGGTACGCTTGGTATTTGGTATTCCATGTAGCCAGTAATCTGATTCCCGGAACTTCTGTTATATTGATACAAAAATATTGTAATGATACATATGGATTTAGAATCAGAACTTTACAGAGTATTGTCAGAACTGTCATCTTCTTCATGAACTTACGAGAATGTGGAGTTCGTGGGTGTAGATGAATTTGCACCAGCGTTGTTTAGAATTGTGTTTACCTGGGTGGAAACAAGGCAATATTTATAATTTTGTGCTGAATTAACCTGACATATGTGAATGCACAGCATCAGGATCCCTCCACCAAGAAACTGATTGTTCATACGTAATTTAATGATTCATTGAAAACTCAATACCCTTTCCACTCTCAATGTAAAACGAACAGAGATTTTATTTCTATTTTTCCTATTATATTCAATATTATAAGATATTTCCTACACAAATCCTAAGGATGTAATTACTTTTCTCAAGTTAAGAAACTGGTTAGACATCAGTCTCGCGATATTAGGATTGATGTCCACTAAGCACATGGTGATGTACACTCACAGTGTTATTGATGATGCTCTGCAGTTGGTTGACACTGGTGTTTGTAGGCACGCTGATGTTGCTGATGCTGAATGTAAGATTAACTGTGTAGGAGGTGTTAGAAACATCTGTGGAATAAATCAAATGTACATTAGTATGATTGGTTGATTTACAGGTTTCTTTAGAGAGGGACCTTAAAAGTTTAGTTTTAAAAGTACTGTGCAATAAGAAAAAAGAAACTTACACCCAAAGGAGTAGTTCAGCAAAGTGATGTTTGGAGAGTTCTGCAGTGCAGCCACAGCACCAACCACGGCACTCGCACTGGGTGCAGTAGTGGAGGTGTTGACCACCAGCTTGACTGAGATAACAGCTGTTCCATTGCTAGAGAAACAGCAAAATGTCATGAATCAGGCAATGTTCATGAAAAAGAATGCAGCCCAGAAATTAATATACAATTTAAATGGCTTTTTTAAATTCATTAAAGGAAAAAATCACCCATACCTTGGGCGTGGAGACACTCGAGTAGTAGGCGATGGAGTTGTAGTAGTATGAACCGTTGGCAATGGAGCTAGACCACAAGTTTTATCAAAAAAGTAATAAGACAGAACATTAGAAATTTGAGAATCACTAACAGGATAAAATACACAGGATTTTGTTATGGAAGGTTATTAAGTTGTGGTGAAACATACCAGTAGACTGACTGGGTACGCTTGGTATTTGGTATTCCATGTAGCCAGTAATCTGATTCCCGGAACTTCTGTTATATTGATACAAAAATATTGTAATGATACATATGGATTTAGAATCAGAACTTTACAGAGTATTGTCAGAACTGTCATCTTCTTCATGAACTTACGAGAATGTGGAGTTCGTGGGTGTAGATGAATTTGCACCAGCGTTGTTTAGAATTGTGTTTACCTGGGTGGAAACAAGGCAATATTTATAATTTTGTGCTGAATTAACCTGACATATGTGAATGCACAGCATCAGGATCCCTCCACCAAGAAACTGATTGTTCATACGTAATTTAATGATTCATTGAAAACTCAATACCCTTTCCACTCTCAATGTAAAACGAACAGAGATTTTATTTCTATTTTTCCTATTATATTCAATATTATAAGATATTTCCTACACAAATCCTAAGGATGTAATTACTTTTCTCAAGTTAAGAAACAGGTTAGACATCAGTCTCGCGATATTAGGATTGATGTCCACTAAGCACATGGTGATGTACACTCACAGTGTTATTGATGATGCTCTGCAGTTGGTTGACACTAGTGTTTGTAGGCACGCTGATGTTGCTGATGCTGAATGTAAGATTAACTGTGTAGGAGGTGTTAGAAACATCTGTGGAATAAATCAAATGTACATTAGTATGATTGGTTGATTTACAGGTTTCTTTAGAGAGGGACCTTAAAAGTTTAGTTTTAAAAGTACTGTGCAATAAGAAAAAAGAAACTTACACCCAAAGGAGTAGTTCAGCAAAGTGATGTTTGGAGAGTTCTGCAGTGCAGCCACAGCACCAACCACGGCACTCGCACTGGGTGCAGTAGTGGAGGTGTTGACCACCAGCTTGACTGAGATAACAGCTGTTCCATTGCTAGAGAAACAGCAAAATGTCATGAATCAGGCAATGTTCATGAAAAAGAATGCAGCCCAGAAATTAATATACAATTTAAATGGCTTTTTTAAATCCATTAAAGGAAAAAATCCCCCATACTTTGGGGGTGGAGACACTCGAGTAGTAGGCGATGGAGTTGTAGTAGTAGGGATCGTTGGCAATGGAGCTAGACCACAAGTTTTATCAAAAAAGTAATAAGACAGAACATTAGAAATTTGAGAATCACTAACAGGATAAAATACACAGGATTTTGTTATGGAAAGTTATTAAATTGTGGTGAAACATACCAGATGTAGGCTGACTGGGTACGCTTGGTATTTGGTATTCCATGTAGCCAGTAATCTGATTCCCGGAACTTCTGTTATATTGATACAAGTATATTGTAATGATACAAATGAATTTACAATGGGAACTTTACAGAGTATTGTCAGAACTGTCATCTTCTTCATGAACTTACGAGAATGTGGAGTTCGTGGGTGTAGATGAATTTGCACCAGCGTTGTTTAGAATTGTGTTTACCTGGGTGGAAACAAGGCAATATTTAAAATTTTGTGCTGAATTAACCTGACAAATGTGAATGCACAGGATCAGGATCCCTCCACCAAGACACTGATTGTTCATACGTAATTTAATGATTCATTGAAAACTCAATACCCTTTCCACTCCCAATGTAAAACGAACAGAGATTTTATTTCTATTTTTCCTATTATATTCAATATTATAAGATATTTCCTACACAAATCCTAAGGATGTAATTACTTTTCTCAAGTTAAGAAACAGGTTAGACATCAGTCTCGCGATATTAGGATTGATGTCCACTAAGCACATGGTGATGTACACTCACAGTGTTATTGATGATGCTCTGCAGTTGGTTGACACTAGTGTTTGTAGGCACGCTGATGTTGCTGATGCTGAATGTAAGATTAACTGTGTAGGAGGTGTTAGAAACATCTGTGGAATAAATCAAATGTACATTAGTATGATTGGTTGATTTACAGGTTT
Organism: Clarias magur; assembly: GCA_013621035.1. Taxonomy (NCBI): domain Eukaryota; kingdom Metazoa; phylum Chordata; class Actinopteri; order Siluriformes; family Clariidae; genus Clarias; species Clarias magur. Next base: position 75,784 of record QNUK01000718.1, read on the forward strand.
CTTTAGAGAGGGACCTTAAAAGTTTGGTTTAAAAAGTACTGTGCAATAAGAAAAAAGAAACTTACCCCCAAGGGAGTAGTTCAGCAAAGTGATGTTTGGAGAGTTCTGCAGTGCAACCACAGCACCAACCACGGCACTCGCACTGGGTGCACTCGTGGAGGTGTTGACCACCAGCTTGACTGAGATAACAGCTGTTCCATTGCTAGAGAAACAGCAAAATGTCATGAATCAGGCAATGTTCATGAAAAAGAATGCAGCCCAGAAATTAATATACAATTTAAATGGCTTTTTAAAATCCATTAAAGGAAAAAATCACCCATACTTTGGGGGTGGAGACACTCGAGTTGTAGGCGATGGAGTTGTAGTAGTATGAACCGTTGGCAATGGGGCTAGACCACAAGTTTTATCAAAAAAGTAATAAGGCAGAACATTAGAAAGTTGAGAATGATTGTCACAATAAAATACATAGGATTTTGTTATGGAAGGTTATTAAGGTGTGGTGAAACATACCAGATGTAGGCTGACTGGGTAAGCTTGGTATTTGGTATTCCATGTAGCCAGTAATCTGATTCCCGGAACCCCTGTTATATTGATACAAGAATATTGTAACGATACAAATGGATTTCCAATCAGAACTTTACAGAGTATTGTCAGAACTGTCATCTTCTTCATGAACTTACGAGAATGTGTAGTTTGTGGGTGTAGATGAATTTGCACCAGCGTTGTTTAGAATTGTGTTTACCTGGGTGGAAACAAGGCAATATTTAAAATTTTGTGCTGAATTAACCTGACAAATGTCAATGCACAGCATCAGGATCCCTCCACCAAGAAACTGATTGTTCATAAGTAATTTAATGATTAATTGAAAACTCAATACCCTTTCCACTCTCAATGTAAAACGAACAGATATTTTATTTCTATTTTTCCTATTATATTCAATATTATACGATATTTCCTACACAAATCCTAAGGATGTAATTACTTTTCTCAAGTTAAGAAACAGGTTAAGCATCAGTCTCGCGATATTAGGAATGATGTCCACTAAGCACATGGTGATGTACACTCACAGTGTTATTGATGATGCTCTGCAGTTGGTTGACACTGGTGTTTGTAGGCACGCTGATGTTGCTGATGCTGAATGTAAGATTAACTGTGTAGGAGGTGTTAGAAACATCTGTGGAATAAATCAAATGTACATTAGTATGATTGGTTGATTTACAGGTTTCTTTAGAGAGGGACCTTAAAAGTTTAGTTTTAAAAGTACTGTGCAATAAGAAAAAAGAAACTTACACCCAAAGGAGTAGTTCAGCAAAGTGATGTTTGGAGAGTTCTGCAGTGCAACCACAGCACCAACCACAGCACTCGCACTGGGTGCAGTAGTGGAGGTGTTGACCACCAGCTTGACTGAGATAACAGCTGTTCCATTGCTAGAGAAAGAGCAAAATGTCATGAATCAGGCAATGTTCATGAAAAAGAATGCAGCCCAGAAATTAATATACAATTTAAATAGCTTTTTTAAATCCATTAAAGGAAAAAATCACCCATACTTTGGGGGTGGAGACACTCGAGTAGTAGGCGATGGAGTTGTAGTAGTAGGGACCGTTGGCAATGGGGCTAGACCACACGTTTTATCAAAAAAGTAATAAGGCAGAACATTAGAAATTTGAGAATCACTAACAGGATAAAATACACAGTATTTTGTTATGGAAGGTTATTAAGTTGTGGTGAAACATACCAGTAGACTGACTGGGTACGCTTGGTATTTGGTATTCCATGTAGCCAGTAATCTGATTCCCCGAACTTCTGTAATAATGATACAAGAATATTGTAATGATACATATGGATTTAGGATCAGGACTTTACAGAGTATTGTCAGAACTGTCATCTTCTTCATGAACTTACGAGAATGTGGAGTTTGTGGGTGTAGATGAATTTGCACCAGCGTTGTTTAGAATTGTGTTTACCTGGGTGGAAACAAGGCAATATTTATAATTTTGTGCTCAATTAACCTGACATATGTGAATGCACAGCATCAGGATCACTCCACCAAGAAACTGATTGTTCATACGTAATTTAATGATTCATTGAAAACTCAATACCCTTTCCACTCTCAATGTAAAACGAACAGAGATTTTATTTCTATTTTTCCTATTATATTCAATATTATGAGATATTTCCTACCCAAATCCTAAGGATTTAATTACTTTTCTCAAGTTAAGAAACAGGTTAGGCATCAGTCTCGCGATATTAGGAATGATGTCCACTAAGCACATGGTGATGTACACTCACAGTGTTATTGATGATGCTCTGCAGTTGGTTGACACTAGTGTTTGTAGGCACGCTGATGTTGCTGATGCTGAATGTAAGATTAACTGTGTAGGAGGTGTTAGAAACATCTGTGGAATAAATCAAATGTACATTAGTATGATTGATTGATTTACAGGTTTCTTTAGAGAGGGACCTTAAAAGTTTAGTTTTAAAAGTACTGTGCAATAAGAAAAAAGAAACTTACCCCCAAGGGAGTAGTTCAGCAAAGTGATGTTTGGAGAGTTCTGCAGTGCAGCCATAGCACCGACCACGGCACTCGCACTGGGTGCAGTAGTGGAGGTGTTGACCACCAGCTTGACTGAGATAACAGCTGTTCCATTACTAGAGGAATACATCATGTTGTATATAAGGAAATGTTCATAAAAAGGAATGCATCCTGATGTTAATGGAAATCTTACACAATTTAAAAATGTGTTTAAAAAATCCCTCATACTTTGTGGACGATTGCAAGGTAGTAGTCTGCACTGAAGTTGTAGTGTTATGAACTGTTGGAAATGGGCCTAGAACACAGGTTTGAGTGATAAAGTGTTAGGACAGGTCCAGAACCTTCCAAAGGAAAAATGACACAGGAGTTTGTCAATTAAGTTTATATTGTGATGGCACCTACCAATCGTAGGCTGAGTGGAGGAGCGTGGAGTTTGTGTGGATGGAGACACTGTAGTAGCCGTCTGCACTGGAGTTGTAGTGGTATGAACCGTTGAAAATGGGCCTAGACCATACGTTTTAGAGATAAAGTATTAAGACATGACCAGAATGTTTCGAAGGAAAAATTACACAGGAGATTGTCAATTAAGTTTATATTGTGATGGAACCTACCTATCGTAGGCTGAGTGGAGGAGCGTGGAGTTTGTGTAGACGGAGATACTGTAGTAGTACTCCGAGCTGGAGTTGTAGTTGTATGAACAGTTGTAGATGGGCCTAGACCACACATTTTGGAGACAAGGTAATAAGACACATCGTTGTCAGGTTCAGAATCTTCAGATTGTCAATTAAGTTTATATTGTGATGGCACCTACCAATCGTAGGCTGAGTGGAGGAGCGTGGAGTTTGTGTGGATGGAGACACTGTAGTAGCTGTCTGCACTGGAGTTGTAGTGGTATGAACCGTTGAAAATGGGCCTAGACCATACGTTTTAGAGATAAAGTATTAAGACATGACCAGAATGTTTCGAAGGAAAAATTACACAGGAGATTGTCAATTAAGTTTATATTGTGATGGAACCTACCTATCGTAGGCTGAGTGGAGGAGCGTGGAGTTTGTGTAGACGGAGATACTGTAATAGTACTCCGAGCTGGAGTTGTAGTTGTATGAACAGTTGTAGATGGGCCTAGACCACACATTTTGGAGACAAGGTAATAAGACACATCGTTGTCAGGTTCAGAATCTTCAGATTGTCAATTAAGTTTATATTGTGATGGAACCTACCAATCAAAGGCTGAGTGGAGGAGCGTGGAGTTTGTGTGGATGAAGATACTGTAGTAGTAGTCTGCGCTGGAGTTGTAGTTGTATGAAGTGATGTAGATGTGCCTGGACCACAGGTTTTAGTGATAAGATATTAAGACAGAACATTAGCATGTCCAGAAACTTTTTGAAGGATAAATTACACACGAGATTGTCGAGTAAGGTTATCATATTGTGGTGGAACCTACCAATCGTAGACTGACTGGTGGAGCTTGGATTTTGCGTGGACGGAGATACTTTAGTAGTACTCTGAGCTGGAGTTGTAGTTGTATGAACAGTTGTAGATGGGCCTAGACCACACATTTTAGAGACAATGTAATAAGACACATCGTAGTCAAGTTCAGAATCTTTAGAAAAGAAAATTACATAGAATTTTGTTGAAGAAGGTTATTAAATTGTGGTGGAACCTACCAGTTGTAGGCTGACTGGGCGAGCTTGGAATATGGTATTCCATGTTGCCAGTAATCTGATTCCCTGAAATCCTGTTATAGTGATGCAGAAATATTTGGAAAAATACAAATGACTTCACAATCACAAATTTACAGAATGATGTCAGAACTGCAGTCTTCAGCATGAACTTACGAAAAGCTGGAAGACGTCAGCGTAGATGAAATTGCACCAACGTTGTTCAGAAGTGTGTTTACCTGTGGAGAAAGATCCCGATATTCAAATTTTATAATTAAATTATCCTGCACAGTATCAGGCTTTCTACACCAAGAAACTTATTGTTCTGGCAGTAATTAATGTTTCTTGGAAACTCAACATGCTTTTCACTTGCACCTTTAAAATTATGAAATATGGTTTCTATTCCTCCTATTATATTTAACATTTTAAGTAAATTTCTATACAAGCTCTAAGACTGTAATTACTTATGTTAAGGTAAGAAATAGGTAACGCATCAAACTCACATTCTTAGGAATGATATCCACTAAGAACATGGTAATGCACACTCACAGTGTTATTGATGTTGCTCTGCAGTTGGGTCAAGGTGTTGTTGTCACTAGTGTTTGTAGGCACGCTGATGGTGTTGAAGTTAAATTTAAGAGTAACTGTGTACGTATTTGAAATTCCTGTGGAATAAATAACATGTATATCACTATGATTGACTGATTTACAGATTTCCTATAGGACGAACATTGGACTGTTTTGGTTTAAATGTACTGTGTGCTAAGAAAGAAAGACCATACCCTCAATAGTGTAGACCACCAAATGGCTGTTTTGATCGTTCTTCATTGCTGTGACAGCACTGATCAAGGAACCCAAATTGGGTGCAGAAAGGGAGTTGTCGACCACCAGCTTGACTGAGATATCAGCTGATCGATTGCTAGAGAAACACAGCATAATGTCGCGAATTAGGAAATGTTCATAAAAAATGACTGCATCACCGAAATTTAATGGAAATGTTAAACTTTTTAAAATAGTGTTTCAAAAATCCCTCATACATTGTGGATGGAGATGTAGTAGTAGTCTGAGCTGGTTTTGTAGTAGTATGAACCGCTGGAGATGGGCCTAGACCATGATGATAAAATATTAACGCAGAACATTAGCATGTCCAGAATGTTTCGAAGGAAAAGTTACACAGGAGATTGTCGAGTAAGATTATCATATTGTGGTGAAACCTACCAATCGTAGGCTGAGTGGAGGAGCGTGGAGTTTGTGTGGATGGAGACACTGTAGTAGCCGTCTGCACTGGAGTTGTAGTGGTATGAACCGTTGAAAATGGGCCTAGACCATACGTTTTAGAGATAAAGTATTAAGACATGACCAGAATGTTTCGAAGGAAAAATTACACAGGAGATTGTCAATTAAGTTTAAATTGTGTTGGAACCTACCTATCGTAGGCTGAGTGGAGGAGCGTGGAGTTTGTGTAGACGGAGATACTGTAGTAGTACTCCGAGCTGGAGTTGTAGTTGTATGAACAGTTGTAGATGGGCCTAGACCACACATTTTGGAGACAAGGTAATAAGACACATCATTGTCAGGTTCAGAATCTTCAGATTGTCAATTAAGTTTATATTGTGATGGAACCTACCAATCAAAGGCTGAGTGGAGGAGCGTGGAGTTTGTGTGGATGAAGATACTGTAGTAGTAGTCTGTGCTGGAGTTGTAGTTGTATGAAGTGATGTAGATGTGCCTGCACCACAGGTTTTAGTGATAAGATATTAAGACAGAACATTAGCATGTCCAGAAACTTTTTGAAGGATAAATTACACACGAGATTGTCAAGTAAGGTTATCATATTGTGGTGGAACCTACCAATCGTAGACTGACTGGTGGAGCTTGGATTTTGCGTGGACGGAGATACTTTAGTAGTACTCTGAGCTGGAGTTGTAGTTGTATGAACAGTTGTAGATGGGCCTAGACCACACGTTTTAGAGACAATGTAATAAGACACATCGTAGTCAAGTTCAGAATCTTTAGAAAAGAAAATTACATAGAATTTTGTTGAAGAAGGTTATTAAATTGTGGTGGAACCTACCAGTTGTAGGCTGACTGGGCGAGCTTGGAATATGGTATTCCATGTTGCCAGTAATCTGATTCCCTGAAATCCTGTTATAGTGATGCAGAAATATTTGGAAAAATACAAATGACTTCACAATCACAAATTTACAGAATGATGTCAGAACTGCAGTCTTCAGCATGAACTTACGAAAAGCTGGAAGACGTCAGCGTAGATGAAATTGCACCAACGTTGTTCAGAAGTGTGTTTACCTGTGGAGAAAGATCCCGATATTCAAATTTTATAATTAAATTATCCTGCACAGTATCAGGCTTTCTACACCAAGAAACTTATTGTTCTGGCAGTAATTAATGTTTCTTGAAAACTCAACATGCTTTTCACTTGCACCTTTAAAATTATGAAATATGGTTTCTATTCCTCCTATTATATTTAACATTATAAGTAAATTCCTATACAAGCTCTAGGACTGTAATTACTTATGTTAAGGTAAGAAATAGGTAAAGAACATGGTAATGCACACTCACAGTGTTATTGATGTTGCTCTGCAGTTGGGTCAAGGTGTTGTTGTCACTAGTGTTTGTAGGCACGCTGATGGTGTTGAAGTTAAATTTAAGGGTAACTGTGTACGTATTTGAAATTCCTGTGGAATAAATAACATGTATATCACTATGATTGACTGATTTACAGATTTCCTATAGGACGAACATTGGACTGTTTTGGTTTAAATGTACTGTGTGCTAAGAAAGAAAGACCATACCCTCAAGAGTGTAGACCACCAAATGGCTGTTTTGATCGTTCTTCATTGCTGTGACAGCACTGATCAAGGAACCCAGATTGGGTGCAGAAAGGGAGTTGTCGACCACCAGCTTGACTGAGATATCAGCTGATCGATTGCTAGAGAAACACAGCATAATGTCGCGAATTAGGAAATGTTCATAAAAAATGACTGCATCACCGAAATTTAATGGAAATGTTAAACTTTTTAAAATAGTGTTTCAAAAATCCCTCATACATTGTGGATGGAGATGTAGTAGTAGTCTGAGCTGGTTTTGTAGTAGTATGAACCGCTGGAGATGGGCCTAGACCATGATGATAAAATATTAACGCAGAACATTAGCATGTCCAGAATGTTTCGAAGGAAAAGTTGCACAGGAGATTGTCGAGTAAGATTATCATATTGTGGTGAAACCTACCAATCGTAGGCTGAGTGGAGGAGCGTGGAGTTTGTGTGGATGGAGACACTGTAGTAGCCGTCTGCACTGGAGTTGTAGTGGTATGAACCGTTGAAAATGGGCCTAGACCATACGTTTTAGAGATAAAGTATTAAGACATGACCAGAATGTTTCGAAGGAAAAATTACACAGGAGATTGTCAATTAAGTTTAAATTGTGATGGAACCTACCTATCGTAGGCTGAGTGGAGGAGCGTGGAGTTTGTGTAGACGGAGATACTGTAGTAGTACTCTGAGCTGGAGTTGTAGTTGTATGAACAGTTGTAGATGGGCCTAGACCACACATTTTGGAGACAAGGTAATAAGACACATCGTTGTCAGGTTCAGAATCTTCAGATTGTCAATTAAGTTTATATTGTGATGGAACCTACCAATCAAAGGCTGAGTGGAGGAGCGTGGAGTTTGTGTGGATGAAGATACTGTAGTAGTAGTCTGTGCTGGAGTTGTAGTTGTATGAAGTGATGTAGATGTGCCTGGACCACAGGTTTTAGTGATAAGATATTAAGACAGAACATTAGCATGTCCGGGACCTTTTGAAAGAGAAATTACACAGGAGCTTGTCGAGTAAGGTTATCATATTGTGGTGAAACCTACCAATCGTAGACTGACTGGAGGAGCTTGGCGTTTGTGTGGATGGAGATACTGTAGTAGTACTCTGAGCTGGAGTTGTAGTTGTATGAACAGTTGTAGATGGGCCTAGACCACACGTTTTAGAGACAAGGTAATAAGACACATTGTAGTCAAGTTCAGAATCTTTAGAAAAGAAAATTACATAGAATTTTGTTGAAGAAGGTTATTAAATTGTTGTGGAACCTACCAGTTGTAGGCTGATTGGGCGAGCTTGGAATATGGTATTCCATGTTGCCAGTAATCTGATTCCCTGAACTCCTGTTATTGTGATACAGAAATATTGCAAAGATACGAATTATTTAAAAATCACAATTTTACAGAGTGATGTCAAAACTGCAGTCTTCAGCATGAACTTACGAGAAGGTGGAGGATGTCGGTGCAGATGATTGGGAACCACAGTTCTGTAGAAGTGTGTTTATCTGGAAAGATACATCTCAATATTTAAATTTTATCACTAAACTAGCCTGCCAAATATTAATACACAGCATCAGGCAAACTTATTTAAACTTAGATAATTCTTTGGATTATGTAAAGCTGCTTTGTGATAGTGTCAATTGTTAAAAGTGCTATACAAATAAATTGAACTTTTTGTTTTGACAATCTTTAATTATTTGTTGGAACGTGTTTTCCACTTTTCCATGATTTATTTCTTACACAAAGGAGTGTGTAATGATTTACGTTATCACAAGAAGTGGGTTAAACACCAAACATGCAGTATACAGTAAGTGATGATATCCAGTTAGCACATAGTAATATACACTTACAGTGTTATTGATGATGCTCTCCAGTTGCTGGAGATTGCTGCCACTAGTAGTGTTTGTCAGCATGCTGATATTGTTGACGTCAAAACGAAAGTTAACTGTGTAGGTATTTAAATTTCCTGTGTAATAAATCAAATGTATATCAGTAAAATTTCTTTAAAGAGAGACACTGAACTCACTCACTCATCATCTATACCGCTTTATCCCATATTTAGGGTTGCGGGGGGCCTGGAGCCTATTCCAGGAGGCTTAGGGCACAAGGTGATGTGAACCCTGGATAGGGTGCCAGTCCATCGCAGGGCACACACACATACACTCACTCACATACAGACATTGAACTTTTTAGGTTTAAATATACTGTGCGATAAGAAAAAAAGAATGTACCCTGAACGGTGTAGTACAGCGTGGTACTTGGAGGGAGCTGCAGTCCTGGGATAGCACTGAGCACAACACCCAAATTGGGTGCAGAAAGGGAGCTATTGACCACCAGGTTGACTAAGACAACAGCTGATTCCCTGATAGAGAAATACAACATCATATTGCAAATCAGGAAATGTTTATATAAAATGAATGCATCTCAGATAATAATGGAAATGTTAAACTATTTAAAAATCTTTCATACATTGTGGATGGAGATACTGTAGTAGTAGTCTGCACTGGAGTTGTAGCTGTTCAGTTAAGGGGGAAAGAAAAAAAGATGATAATTTGTTCAGTTAAATGTATATGTGGTTAAAGAAAGCTCACAGGTATAGTCTGTCACTTTTACAGCGGTAAAATTTGCAGTTTGATAGCTTAACAGAATACTCATATTAGTGATGACCAAACGCTCACAGGGAATGCCAGATGAGTTGCTGATCACTACTGTGCTGAGAACCACAGCTGGTGGAGTTGTTGTGGTTACACCATGTTGGCTCTTTGGACTGGTAGTAGTAGTATTAGTAGTTGTTGTAGTAGTAGTAGTTGTAGTGAATGGCTCTTGATTGGCTGCGATGATCTGACTAAGAAGTGTACTTGGAGTTTGGAGTTGGACATCAGTTCCATTAACCACATACAGTTGAAAAGCCACAACTACGGTAGAGTTTCCACTGAAAATAAAATTAGAACAATCATATGTCAGCTTTTTATTTGTGTTGAAAAAGTAACAGGCTTGAGATTTATGACTTACCTGATGACTGCTTGTGGGTAGGTAAGGTTTACTTGATTTCCCCCATTTAATAGTGTGCTCAGCTGAATATAAATGTCAAATGTTGCTTAAATATATTACAACAGTCACATTTATTTTGAATGAAAAATGTGGAATGTTTGAGACCAGTATATTTTACTCACCAGATTGTTTGTTGTGTTTTGTATGATGTTGTAAGTTTCATTCTGAGTAGTGTTTGAAGAAATGCTCAAATTGTTGAGAACAAATGCAAAGTTCACACTGTATGAGTTGTTGCTTTTTTCTACAAACAGAAAAAAAAATCTTTAAAAAGTATCCTAATTAATACTAATATTTAAGATGTTTTTACAAGCAATAACTTATTAAAATATTATTACTATTATCAAAGTCACTTAATATTCAGAAAGAGTTTAATGCAGGTCAGGGTTGCAAACAATCCCAAGAGTAATGAGTGGGCAGCAGGAATACACTTTGAATGGAATGTCAATCATTACAGGTAAATACCTAGATATTTACACTCTTGTTCACATCTAGGGACGATTTGGCATACCCAGTTGACCTATTGAATATTTTTGGGACATGTAAGAAAGCCCATATAGTATAAGCTGAAACTTTGAAACACAACACGACAATAACCTTAGCTCAGGAAGGAACCAGAGAGCACTGTGAGATGCCAATGCTATCCATCATGCCACTTCCGAGTCAATTAAAAAGATTGTTTTTTTACACATTAGGATATAGAAACTTACGTGTGTAGGTGATATTCTGTAGGCTAGCAGTATTATTTATTTGTGTTCCAACATCTCGTACTTTTCTGTTTGTGTTTGTTTTCAATGCAGCTTGTGCAATTTTCAGAATTGCTTCCTTCTTAGGTACACAGGGCAGGTTCCTAAACTCAACTTCAATGTTAGTCACCAATTTTTCGAGTCTGAAACAGGAGAAAACATGACATGGCTGATTCCAAAATACATTAATTTACCCATTATTGTGCAATAAAATAATCTAGTACTACTCAATTACAGACCAATAACAATCACACTCATATATGGTGCCTCCCCAAAATGTTGATGCAAAGTAGAAAGCACACACACACAAAGCCAGCCTAATGAAAACATTTAACAGGAGCCTCCACAACAGCCCAACATCAGCTCCTGAGCTCACTAATGTTCTTGTAGTTAAATAAACAGAAATCCCCACAGCCATGCTCCAACATTTACAACATTTGGCAGACATTTTCCAACATCTAGTGGAAAGCTGTCCCAGAAGAGTGGAGCGCATTATAATGGTACAGATGGAATTAATATGGAATAGGATGTGCAACAAGGAAATATGGGTGTGAAGGTCATTTCCTTATACTTTTGGTCATATGGTCTATGTATATCTGATTTTGAGCGTACATTTTTTTCTCATTGGTTGTCACCATACTTCTTGTAGTTGCTGCAGAAGCTGCTGTAGTTAAAAAAAAAAAAAAAAAGTTTTAATAAAATGTACAAATATTACAACACTTATTCAACCTTGTATTCTCCATTTATAGGGCAAGAATTTGTGGTGTAACATACCACTGAGTTCTTTTGTAAAGCTGATTGGTTGCCTGCTATTCCCACATCCAAATCTGTACTCTATATCAATTTCCAAATTCCTGTGACGAGAGCAGCAATAGTTGAATATGACAATCATACATTTTACTGAACAATATTATTCAATAAATGTGAACTTACATAAAGTAGGAGCTATGTGGATCAAATGGTTCTGCTCCAGGCTCATTTAATAGGGTGTTTAGCTGAAGGTGAAAACATAGACTTTAGTGAAATAAACCAAATAATCAATAGTCAAACCAAATAATCAATTAAATTATTTCAGATGTCATTCATGAATTTTAAATCTCAAATTTATGATTGATTTGAGAAATCAATTTCATTTTATTACATGCTTATTAAATACAATATCCCACAGATCAAAATCATACACATGTGGTCATGTTTACTCACTGTCTTGTCAATGGATGTGTGAATTTGCATGTATATATTTTTCCTGAGGCTATGGCTCTCTGGCAGGATGATATCGATGCTGATTATGAAGACAAGCTCGTAGGAGTTGACTGAAAGTTCTGTGGAACAAATCCAACATAATTTTTTAACATCATAATTTTTTTTAATAGCATGGTTGACACTGCCTTAGCTTCCGGATAGGAAGGGGACAGATAATTTGACATTTGTAGATTAGAAATAAAACATACTGTTGTAATAGAAGCCCAGTATTTTCACAGAATCTGGGATGTTAGCAGATCGAGCTTGCAGCAAGTTTGCAATAGCATTGAGGACCAGACTCTCACTTGGTATAGGAAATGCGCAGTCAAACAGCAGCTTTACCGTGACTGTAGGTCTAGTGACAAAAATTGACAAATTACAGTGAGGATTAGTAATCATCTACTTTAATGAGCTGTTAAATAAATAATGAATATTGAACATACTTTCGGGAAGTAGTCTTAATGTAGGCAGTCTTCTTTGGCAAGTTACTAATAATCCTTGGAGCCGATGTAGTTCCTTTTTGTGACTCTTGTGATGGCATTTTTATTGAGACTTTGTTGGACGGTACTTTTGTTTTTGCAGTAGTACCTTTTGCAGCATTGAATGCTCTAGCTTCTTTGGTTGTTTTTGAATTTATATTGCTAACAGCTGATTTAGCTCTTGTAGGATTTGAAATATGTAAAGCTGGAGGTTGCTGTAGAGTTACTCCATTAGTTTTGTTCAGTACATTTTTGTTTTGGGTAAAATCACCATTCATACTATTTTTTTCCATTTTGGATGTCTCCAGATTCTGCTGTTCTTTGGTCCTGCAATTAATCAATATTAAATGAGGGATATTGGAAATATTGATATTGAGATATTGTACTCTTATATAATATAACTAATATTTAACCTCTGTGAGATATCTAACCCCCCCCCCCCTCCCCCAATCTTAATTCCAGAATTTGTGCACAATGATCATTACAGTCATCCAGATACACATGAGGAAGAAACAATGTACTTACGCTTTGGCACCGGTCCAGGTAAGCACGCACCATATACATACTGTTGGAAATAAAACGTATTACAATTTAAAATATCTTTTTAATGCCCATGCTGTTTTTTTTTTTCATTTTAATTTTTTTTAAAGCCCAAAAGAGGTAAATTGTTTTCCAAATAAGCTCATGTATAGTAATGATGGTATGACAAAGTAATATTCATATTATTGAATAATAAATATAATAATATTAATTTGTAATATTAAATATAATAATCATAATATCAAACGAAAACCTGAATGTTGTAATTTTTAAACTAAATCTCCTACCATTTAAACATGTATTATAATATACTGCTAAAGAAAAAATGGACCCTAATAAAGACCATAAATGTTCTTTCATAAACCAAGCATATAGTAGGTTAACAGCTTTGTCTTGTGTTTAGTTAGGCCCTGAATAAAACAGAAATCATTATGAAATTACCCACCAAAATTAAATGTTGACTTGATTCAAAAGATTAAAAAATGAAATGCAAAATAAACTCCTGATTAATGTTAAATGAAGAATAAACTCTAGTGTACTTGTAGAAATTTCCCAGTGATTTTAAAGTGAATAAAACAACAATTTTACTTACATATGGTGAGGACTGTAGTTTTTCTGGTGCCATGATTTTTAGCGAAGGCAAACCTATAAATTTACAGTGATAATATATGTTTATTGAGTCTGATATTGCCATTATTAAATCAGCTGTAACTAATTGATAACCCCTTTAGTTTAGTGTATTTTTAATCACACAGATTGAGATTTCTGTACTGGCTATGAAATAAAATGTGTAGAACATTTATTTGCTAAAGATGATTAATTCTGTAGTTTCCTATTAAATAGTACAGGATGTTTTTTTTATTTTATTTTAAAGTGTAAGTAAACAAAGCAATACTAGTTTAACTTAATTTATTCATAGTTCTTCTCATTTTCCATATTATTATTTTAAGCTCTTTTTATTTTATTTTTTTAAAGATTGTTGGTATCCAATAGCTGTTGTGTATCTGATAACAACTGCCTCTCTCCAGTGAATAAGCTATTTGTAAGTTCGATGTTCTTCATTTGGACAAAAAACAACACATATTAATGAATTAAAGCATCAAAAGTAATATAAAAGATGACAGTTGTTTTACCTTAGTTTATTCTCCAAAGTCATAACCATCCAATCTCAAGGGATAATATGTCCACTGTAACACGCTCAGTGATATCTCTTAAAGAAAGCTTCCTGCAAAGTTTTGGAAGGAGATTTAATAAAACCTGCAAGTTGACGTTAGGAGTGGAAAAGATTAAGGGGTTTAACGTCAACAGCATTGGCCCCTCCCTATTTTGCTTTGCTCAGACAAATTATCTGTCTTTGCTCATCTGAATAATAACAGGTGTACGTCCAAATTGTTGAGATGACAAAATTGATGACAAAAAAGAAAATGTGAAGAATGCAGTTACAAAATAAAAGAACACCACAGAACAGTAATAAATCTGTTGACCTAGTGGACAATTTATACAACTTGTATAAAAAGTTTGTGCATACTGCAATTTAGAAATTTGAAAAACCTTTAGAAATGTACAAAAGCCAAGTAAATAAAATCTAAATATTGTAAAAGTTGCCATGCTTTTTACTGGTTTTTTTTTTTTTTTTTCATTTTATGCACTGTGTTTCATAACAAGGCAGATGATCCTAATTAGAATTTAGGTTATAAACACTATGCTTCTTCCCTTTTCTATCTGGCAACTACTTGTTGCTGTCCTTTTCCAGTTTATTCCTATTTGCATTGTTGTCACTCTATCATAAATACAATTGCACACCAAATGTTGCACTGCATTTCACTTCATTTCACTTACTGTATTATTATCATTTCCATTTAATTTTTATTATAATATTACTACTCATGACATATGCTACTGTATAAAGTGATCACATTTACCCAGAGTTTATTGACTATATGTAAGACCATAAGGTATCTTCCCTTCTCTAACTAGTAAATTGTTCCTTTTCCTTCTTTGTCTGGCATTTCTAAATTCTCTCTTTGGGGTGGAGCAGTGAAGTCCTTCATATTGACAGTTGACGAAAAGGCTGACAAACAGGAAAAGTGACGGGGTTCAGTACACATCTTGAATCAAACAGGTGGCTATAATATTCCATATTAGTCCCAGATTTCAGTCACCACTGAAAATAGTGAAGTTGTTAGATTAAAATGACTGATTAACCATGCCCTAAAATAATCTATTATATCAAGGTTAATTGTGTGCATTTTTTTCTGTTTGTGAACAAAAACATTTATTACTTTATCATTTTTTGAACATATTAATTTAATTATTTATGTAATACAGTCAGACTGTTCTATTGAGGAAACAAGTATTACAAGGTGAGTATTGAAAAGATCAAGTTAAATGGCTTTAATTACAGGATGTTTAAATGGGCTGATGACGCTTTGGGAGGAGACACTTTTGTCACACCCTAACGTAAGTTGTTGTGCTGTGAGTGTATTCTAACAATAAAATTACTAACAGAATTTCTTGATAATGCTAAAACATAGTTATGTGACAAAAGTACATACAAGTAAATGGTCAGTTAACTAAGGTGATCGTTTTACACGACAGACTTACTTACAGACTTAATCCTTCCAAGTTTTTATTAATATTTTATATTAAAGTTGTTTGCACTGTATGACACAAACAATTCAAATACATGTCACAACTGTGTCAGAGGAGAATACGCAGTAGCACTCCCATAATTAAAATCATGCCCCACCCTCTCTAGGAATTATTCATGGGTAGTCTTACAAAGAATTTGATAACACTGTGGAAAAATAAAAACAGACAACGCCCAACATATCTTGCGTCAATAATTGAATAGATATTCAGTTAAACAGTAACGTATGCGATCTTTCAAACGTCAAAGTGGATTCTATTGGTATTTGATTTAAAAAAAAAAGGAAAAGTTATCTATTGACCTCTAAACAAGTTGCTCACTAGGAGTCTAACTGCACTATCAGGAAGGGTCAGTCTATGTAATAAGTGAAAACTCTCATTTGGTGTTATAATTCTAACTCTAATTCTAATATTGATTCCAGCCTTAAATTTAAAGCTCATGTAGACTTTTATTTTACAAATATTGCTAAAATAAGAAATATGTCAACACTGTCATGATCCATCCAAGCACCTCTCTGAAACAATGGCTCAAACCTGGATATTAAGTGGAAGACTAGTCCTTAACTTCTGTTGTGTTTTTTTTTTCTCTCTTTCTCTGAAGTTTTCATAATAGAGGTACAACAAGCAGCATGCATCCTTTGATTGAAGTAGGCCTGCTGAATCATAAAACACTAGTTAACTCAGGTACACTGGTGAGAGATCATTTGTGTCTTAAATGTGAAATTTCCCTAGGTTCCTGTGCAATGTAACTCATTTACCACTTTAACCAGCACTGTCTCTCTGTCTGATGTCTCTGTTACTTCTCCTCCTGGTAACACCAATGACCAGTATTGGTAATACCAATAACAATTTAGAGAAAAATCATAACTATGTACAAAATGGCTTGCATGTTTAAGACCACATGGTGTTCACTTATGTCAAAATCAATTCATTATTAGGTGCAGTCTAATAATTTTTATGTCCAATTTTTAACTGTTGTAATTATAAAACGAGTATCACCAATGACTGATTTAAAAGCATCACATAAACTTGCAAATAAATTTTGACAATTCTAATCAAATGTGTTGATGAGTGCTCTTTATCTAGTGACATCTGATGCAGGAACAATTTCTAATTGTTAAATGTCTTTTAAAATAAAATTCTTTGTGTGCAACAATAACACCAATTATGTAATTCGGGGTCACTGATATTTATTTCATATTACTAATTGATACTCAATTATTGTTTCATGATTTTAGTGTTAAAGTTATTTTATAAGATATTGATGCTATTGTGAATTTTATCGGAAAAAAGTAGGTGAAAAGTACGTTATTCTTCAGAGCTTAATAAGAGTTCCAACCACTTTTGCCAGGGCTGTCAGAATTTTTTTAAAATTCATGATAAGGTTATTTATCACAAGGGATTTGTTCATTATGGAAAAGACATTCTGCAATGTTGACCATGTTGAGAGGGGCATGGTCAACTATCCTACTGTGGGGTAGCTGACATAGTAGATGAGCAGCAAAAAATAAAACTACATTCAAAAAACTGCTGGGTTAAAAACAACCCAACCATAACCCAGCCGCTGGATCACTATTGGACAGAACATGCGCTGGGTTGTTTTGGCCGAAGTGCTGGGTTTAACCATTTAACCCCAGATGGGTTATTTTATTTGACTCAACCAGTGGGTAAAATTAACAGTCTTGCTGGGTTTACACAACTTCACATATGGTAAATAGATTGTCACAGACTAGGATAATGTGAATAACTCAATTTTGACAAAAATGTCAGATAATCCCAATGTGACCATTTGTTAAATATAAAATAAATGTAACATAAACACTGTAAAACAATGAAAACAAAAGGCCCCTAGGGTAGGGTTTTATATAGAGGTTTTTGATACAAATATTAGAATGCCCACATGACATCTAACACTACCCATTTTAATATTTTAACTATTAGTTATTTAACTATTACTATTTAATTGCCTTCAAAATTACATTAAAAACAAAAACGACAAAACTTTTTTTTTTAAATACTCGTGTACTCATGTCCATCAATCTGCTCTACAGTATGCTGGAGAAACTCGCAGGTGAGAGGACACTGCTTTGTGTAGTTAACATCAAAGACAAAAAACCCTTTAAACAGCCTCCACCAAACAGTTTGTATCAAAAGCATGGCGTCCAACAATGGGAAAGATATGTCAGGTGGATCTTGTTTCATCCGCATGGCACAAAACATGGAACAGTGCTCCAGATATCTCCATATTTTGCAGATATCAGTCCCATCATGTTGGTCCACCTGGGGATTAGACACTCACTTAGTGTTGCAATATAACTAACATTTACATCAAACATTTTTGTTAATTAAATACAGCTACATATGTATTTAATGCGAAAGTTTTTTTCTCTTGTCAGTAAACAAAAATACATGATGTGAACATGAATTTAGTTATCTCACTATTTAACATGTGAGGGATAACAGGATATGGTGCTCCATCTGGTTTTAAAAGAAACGTTGACCTCTTTTCAAATTCTCAACAAACCCGATATTTAAAAACAATAAATATAAATTATATTTAAGTGGTGAATTTATAACTTACAATAAATATTTCATAAGGATGAAGAAAAAGCTTGTTTTTAAACTATGAATTAACAATGACACAATTTTTTGAATAACAAAAATCAGAATGAGACAAAAATATTAATCCCACACCATCATATCAAAACTCCTACCACAACCTACTAAAAAATAAGTAAAAATTTACATAAACTTACCAAAAAATACTGAGTGCTCTGAGCATTATCAAGTCAGAAGTTAAGAATCCAGAAAGTTTGCCAAAGAATTAACCAATTGCTGCCAACAAGATTACTAGTAATTTACCTAAAATTACATTCAAGATTTAGTAAATTTAGGTTTTTATTTGAGTGTGTTTCAAACACACTTTTCTCAGAAAATACAGTATAGCTGACTGTTGCCACAGAATATAAAAACATGAATGCCCCACACTCCCATATCAAAGTGCAGTTAAAAAGGAGGAGAAGCGAACAAACATGAAAATGAGCTTGCTCCTACCACAAAAATTCATATTAACTTACAATAAAATACTGCCAGGTTTAAGTGGCATACCCCTCTTTTCAGAAGTGAAGAATGAGGTTTGGCATCCCGTGTCTCAAGTCCAAGAACGCAAAGAAAGGGCATGACTTGGCAATGCACACTCAAGGGTTGAGGGCACCGGGTATATTGCAAATGGAACACAGCGTTGTGTCACACAGCGGCAATACCATAACTGTATTATACGAAAGATTGCCTTTTATAAATGCACAAAATGAGATAAATCCACAGTTTTAACCATTGCAGAGACATTACATTTGACCCAACATGAACCAACCCAACAATGTGTTTCAAGTACCTGAAATAACCCAGAATTTTGACCCAGCATAAACACCCCAACAATGTGTGTACAGAAAACCCAGCCTTTTTAGAGTGTAGGATAATATACTGTAGCTAATGTAACACCAAGGAAAGCATGAGAAGTCAGAATTACATTATATGCACACATAGACACATATCCATGTGACTTGCAAACATGCACTGGGAGAAACGGCATCACAAGAGCATGCTGGAGGCTTGATATCTATGTCACTTATGCAAATTGGATTGTCGGTGCTCCCGCCAGTTGGATTAAGGGTTCATCCATGTTTCTGTTAAACACAGTATATTAAACTCCTGATCAGTGATAGTTTAATTAACAATAGGTTAAGTTAGATCTAACATTTAACAAGTCTAGCTTCAGATCAGAGGTGCTGGCTTTGCATTTGCTATGGGCTAATTTTATATTCATTAGGTTACTAAAACAGACTTTCTACATTTTTGTTTAGCGTGAGGAAAAATCACAGTCTCAGTCAGGTGGAACCTGAGTGAAAAAACATGAATAGAACCTGTTTGTCTGCTCCCTAGCCTGGGCTCTGGATAGTCACTGATTAACAAGGCCTGTTCTGGGACTCTGAGCTATACTGTAAGAAATGAGGGCAGCACCTTCAAGATAGTTCAAGCAAAACAAGATAGTTCAAGCAGTTATTTGTCATTATTGAGATGATTATGGCATCAGTTCATAAAAACACCAAATCCACAATCTCAGAAAATTGAAAAATTGTGGAAATATTGTAATTAGGCATAATCATGAGAAAGACTGCTGACCTGACAGTTGTGCAGAGAACCATCGACATCCTCCATAAGGAGGGAAAGCCTCACAAGGTAATTGCAAAAGAAGTTGGATGTTATGCTGTATCAAAGCACATTAATAGAATGTTATGTGGAAGGGAAAAGTGTGGAAGAAAAAGGTGCACAAGCAGCAGGAATGACCATAGCCTGGAGAGGATTGTCAGGAAAAGGCCATTCAAAAGTGTTGGGGACTCACAAGGAGTGGACTGAGGCTGGAGTCAGTGCATCAAGAACGACCACACACAGACGGCTCCTGGACATGGGCTTCAAACGTCAGAAGCGTCTTACCTGGGCTAAAGAAAAAAAGAACTGGTCTGTTGCTTAGTGGTCCAAAGTCCTCCTTTCTGATGAGAGCAACTTTTGCATCTCATTTGGAAACCAAGGACCCAGAGTTTGAAGGAAGAATGGAGAGGCACACACTGAAAGATGCTTGAAGTCCAGTGTGACGTTTCCACTATCTGTGTTGATTTGGGCAGCCATATCATCTGCTGGTGTTGGTCCACTGTGCTTCTTTAAGGCCAGGGTCAACGCAGACATCTACTGGGAGATTTTGGAGCACTTCATGCTTCCTTCCGCATACAAGCTTTATGCTGACTTAATTTTCCAGCAAGACTTGGCACCTGCCCACACTGCCAAAAGCACCTAAACCTGGTTCAATGACCATGGTATTACCGTGCTTGATTGGCCAGCAAACTCCCCTGAGCTGAACCCCATAGAGAATCTATGGGGCATTCCCAAGAAAAAGATGAGAGACATGAGACCCTGCATCCTGGTCTTCCATAACACCTCAGCAGTGCAACACCTGCCGCTTTGCTGCAAAAGGTACTTGCTGCATAAGTACTAAGTACATATGCATAATTATACGTTTCAGAGGTCCAATATTGTTCTATGTACAATCCTTGTTTTATTGATTACATGCAATATGCTAATTGTCTGAGATTGTGCAATGAGTCTATCTCAAATATTAGTTTCACCTTTTAGGTAGCATTACTGAAATCAATGAACTTTTGCAAGATATTCAAATTTTTCGAGTTTCATCTGTAACCAGTGCCGCAGGTGCCTCTGAAGGCCTAGCTAATTTCACATGCCTTAAAATAAACCCTCCGATAATCAGAGTTTCAGGTTTCTCAGGTTTCTTCTTTACTTGCTAACACTGATTAAGGCACCCAGACATTTGTACACCTATCAAGGTAATTAATAATGACAGATAAAGAATGACTAAATTCAATAACCATGATCAATGCTGGCCTTGATAAGCATTTGACATACCTTATTATTATAATTTTTTAATTATTCCAGACAGATCTGGTATGGATGGATACTTTTGGATAATTGAAAGTAAATTGAAAAGTAAAATGTAAAACTGTTGATTGGTTCATATTAATAGTAAAAATCTGTATAATCTAAAAACTTATACAGGCAGGAAACCTGCTGCAAGTGTGTCAAAAAAAGAAACTACATCACAAGAAGCAGTAATTAAACTGGTGCCTTCGAGCTGTTCATCCCTAAGACACAGATTCCTGACAAAATAATGTAACCATATTATTTAATAGTACACATGTAGACTAATAGTAGACTGATTTTTCACATTGGATTTTGCACATTTAATGGCTTTGTCTTTTCGCCCTTGTTTAATGGGTACAAGACTGAGTAACTGTTTTGGATTACTGCAACTGGATTTACTAGCTTTTACTATATTAGTTTTTTACAGAAAATGAGACTGGGTGACTGTACTGGATATTTTGCTACTGTATTCAATTACTGATCGACTCCTTAATTAGATGTTAATTACTGATATAAATCAATTCAATCTCTAATACTTCATACAGTTCACACAGTGTGCATAAAATTAGGGTAGTGCCCTGATCAGTCAGAATCTCTGTTTGCATTCCCTCTTGGGAGATTATGTAGAAGAGTGCTTCTACAATGCTACAGACTAAGCTATTTCAAAAAGACAGTGCTTCAGGATATCATGTTGCACAATCCATATGTCAATATGTTTTTTTGGTTGTTTTTTTTTTGTCCTAGTATGATCCTGATTAGTGTGTTAAATGTTGCTTTTGTTCAACTAGTTTTTGCTTTGATTTACTTTTTGTTTTTATTTTATGTTTTATATATTTTACTTGTATATGGTTTTAATTGTTATTGTTTTGTCTGTAAAGTAAAGGCTGCTGCCTTGGTACAGTACATGAAAAGGAGTTTATTACCTTCAGTGCATCTTTTACATGGTTAATAAAGGTTAATAAAAATAATAAAATGCCCCCTGCAGTCTAAACTAAAATGCAACAAGTTCCATGACATTACTTTTAATGTTAAATTAAAATTTCAATTAAAACTAGATAGATAGATAGATAGATAGATAGATAGATAGATAGATAGATCTTAATTTTCATTTTACACTCACACTTTCATCTCCCACTGTACAAAGACCACTTGTGCTTATATGTATTCTGTCTGCACTGTAAAAACTCCAACTAGATAAATGTTTTTTATCTAATTAATGAATTAATATTGTATTGTTGGCCCCATGTTCGGAGCTCAGACACTGTTTCCCAGTTTAAAAATAAACTCAAGACACATCTCTAAGCTGGAATATATGTAATTCATCCCATAACCTCATATTCCAGTACATCTATCCTGAATGGCAACTACGCTAATTCTTTCCACCTGCTCTTTATTTTTCTACCCATTCTGAGGCATCTGGAGAGTACCAACTTCAGTATACAGAGGCCAAACCTGCAAGGACCCTGAGGCATCCAGAGGAGGACGACCTCCAGCTATATTCTGCTTCATGATGGTTTGAAGCTACACATGCTGCTTCTGAGCTGCCAGTGATCCAACCCCCCCCAACCCATCCCCCCCTACTGCACGTTCTGACTTATCTCTGTGCTGCTCCAGCTCCAACTGTTTTTATGTAATTCCAGTTATCCGTTATCACCCAAATGATGATGTGTTCGCTGTTGAGTCTGGCTAATCTCAAAGTTTTTTCCAATTGCAATCTCAGGGAGTTATTCCTCGCCACCGCCGCCATCACCCTTGACTTGCTCATCAAAGCCAATCTAATAATTATCTATACACATTTTTCACACATACACACTTCTATAAATTTTCTTTCTATTTTGTGCAGCTGTTTTGAGACAATGACCATTAATTAAAAATGCTATAGAAATAAAATAAAGAATTATTGGGTTTAATTAATTAATTAGAAGAAGGTTTGTATTCATAATGAAGAAACCCCATCGTAAAATTGCGCTTTGTATTATTATTATTACTTTTCTGATTTTTTTTGTTTTGTTTTTTTGGAATCATATTCTCACATAAGAACACGCACTACATATTTTATGTATAATAAACATTTAAAAAAACATTAAAAATTCCCCCTGATAAAGCCGAACGAGATGCGAGAAACGAACGAGATGCGTGAAAACACTATGGGAACATCACTTTGTTCTCCGGTTGTGAAGCCTGTGTATGTTAAAACCGCCAAATACTTCGGCTTATAACCTCTGCCAGGCATGACATCACCGAATAAGGTGCACCAGCAGGTTATAAATAGGAGTGAACCGGAAACATCCTCAGGTCAATTTTGTCTGAAGGACATCCAGGCACGGCAGCAGTGCGCCATTGAAACGCAGCATCTCGTTCCCGCTTTATCAGGGAACAGGGTTACAGCTAAGTAACCCATGACGTTCACTTTCAAAAGCTACACTCGATGCTGCGTGAAAACGCTATGGGAACAAGAATACCAACGCCACCGCACTGCAAGTGTCTGGACCCCCAGGTTGTGTAGCGTGTGCGCACAATAGCCAAGGAGGTCTCTGGCCTAGCTTTGGGATGCTGAAACAAAGATCCGCGAGCCCGGAGTAGCATTGATATCCAGACTATAAAATCTAACAAACGTGTGTGGAGAGGACCAGCCTGCCGTATCACACACCTGCTGCAGGGGGACGCCTCTTGCCAGAGCAATTGATGAGACAATCCCCCTGGTTAAATGAGCCCTGATTCCCAGAGGCGAAGTGTGACCATGCCGCTCATAGGCTAGGGCAATAGCATCTCTCACCCAGTGTGACAGAGTCTGTCTAGTGGCGGCCGCCCCCCCGGTTGTGACCCCCATGGCAAATAAAGAGCTGCTCTGACTTATGCCATTGGCTAGTGCGGTGGACGTAAATCCAAAGAGCATGTACTGGACACAGTAAGTGAAGTCTTTCCTGCTCTGGAGCTGTGAAAGGCGGAAGACAGAAGGCTTCGAGAATGACTGGGTGCATGGTGGAGAATGGAACCTTGGGAAGATAGTTCGGGTGAGGATGCAGAATAGCTTTGACTAGCCCAGGGGCAAAGTCTAGGCAGGATGGGGAGACTGACAGAGCATGCAGATCCCCAATCCTCTTCAAAGAAGTAATAGCCATAAGAAAAAACATCTTAAGAGACAGAAGCCTGACAGTGGTTCTAGTTGTTCAAAAGGGGTTTCAGCCATGCCTTCGAGTACGATAGCTAAGTCCCATGAAGGGACCGGCTACCTCAACCTTAACCGTTTAGCTCCACGAAAAAAACAGGCAACTAAATGGTGCTTTTCCACAGAAACCCCATCGGTCAGAGCATACCGAAATAGCGGCTATGTATGTTCTGAGAGTACTGGGGCATAAGCCAGAGGACAACTTTTCTTGCAGAAACTCCAGCACTGAAACAATCTGGCAGTGGACTGGATCTACATGTCTTACTATGCACCAACTTTCAAATACACTCCATTTGAGGGCATAAGTTCTTCTAGTGAAGGGAGCCCTGTCACTTAAAATGGTTTCAATTACGCTGGCTGGAAGACCAGTATCTCTTAGTTTGTCCAATTCAGGGGCCAAACATGAAGGTTCCAGAGCTCTATTATTATGCTGTTTCTTGGGAGACAAAGAAGTCCCCCTCTGCTACATAAAATCTTTCCCAGATTTGACTGATAGCAAGTCTGCTCCCACATTCATATGCCTCGGAATGTAAATCACCCTGAGGGACAGTGTTCTCCACCCGCATTAGGACATAGTAGCCTCTCAACTGCTGGAGGAAGTGTTTAAGGCCCACGAAGATGTAAAATTGGATGCAACCCCCCATCTCTCCTGGAAACCAGGAAATACTGACTTTTCTACCCTGGGTCTCTGTTTGGCAGGGGAACATGTTTTTTATGGGCCCTTTTTCCAGCAAAGTCTGTAATTGCAGAGTGAGCAGATGCGTTCGTTCCAGTTTCATGGAAGTGGAGACCACGCCATTGAAACGTGGAGGAGCTGCCAGAGTCTCTGAAAGGGGCATAAGTTTTGACAATGAGTCTAGATGGCAGGGGAGGGGGGTTAGGTGTTCGGCATCCTGAAACATGGTAGGAAGGAACCGAGCACCTAACATTTCACTGGAGACAGCTGCTCCCCTAAACACCAGTGGTGGCGGAGATTGGACAACAGCCTCCAGAGGATGCCAAGGAGAAGTCTTTATCCCTTATTGGAATTTTTAAACGCCCCTCCCTGGGGGGAGACACCCCCTTGGTCTTGGGCACGTCAGCCTTAGGACTTCTTTTTGGCGGAGCTGAAGCTCCTCAGGTTCGGCCCTTTTTTAGGCGGATTGCGAAGCGCGGCGAGTTCCTCCCCAGTCTCTACGTACCCGGCTCGGGGAGGTAGACCTGGGCCACCCAGTGCCGACTCCTGTGGAAACCTAGTGGCGGTGGTGTTTACGGCATCACCAAAGTGACCGGAAGGCGAGATGGTGGCATCAAGGAGGAAAATGCAATCCCTGTCCTTGATGCCCATGAGGTTAAGCCAAAGATGTCTCTCCATTGCAACCATGGCAGCCTTAGAATGACCGATCACACGGGCCGTCTGCTTGGTGGCACGGAGAAATAAATATATGGCTCAGCGTAGCTCCGCGAACACCGCATCGTTGATAGAACCGCCAGTGCTCAGATCTCTCAGCAGGTCAGCCTGATATGTCTGCAAAATAGGCATGGTGTGCAGGGCAGCACCAGCCTGCCCCGATGCCTGAAAAGCTTTCCCCACCAACGAAGATGCTAGTCTTGGCTTGGTGAGAAGTGTGGGCTTTTTCAGGGAGGATGAGCTCCTAGGAGAGGGATAGCCCACAAGCGTCTCTTCAATCTGGGGCATCATCATATAACCCCGCGCTTTCGCATCAACGACATTCGAATTAATCGATGTTAATAGCGAAAACAGGGGATGTATAGGGCTTATTCTATGAAAGAGTTAACTCGTCATGAAGGTTGCCAAAGAAGGGGAGGGACCATCATTGAGGCCCCTCCCCCGGCCACCAGACAGAAACCTGTCGTCTAACTTTGAGTGCTTGGGGGAGTGTCCTCCATAATTATTGGCACCCTTGATTTAAGATGTGTTAAATGCCCTAAAATAAATTAAGTTTTTATTGCAGAAGCATATTGTCACACTGAAAATTGTAGAAAAATATAACGTGAATATAAAGTGAATTTTAAGGGGAAATAAAAATCCCTGACTAACAAATAATTATTTTTCATAAAATAACCTGTTCCACAATTATTGGCATTCCTAACAATTCCTAGAAAATAAATGTAATTGAAGTATTTCTGTCATTTCTACAGTAGTTTACAAAGTTGATCAGAGTATCTGGGAACATTTAATTAGTTATTACTTCCTGCCTCCCTGGGATATAAATATGAAATGACGTGAGACCATTTCTCTTATGCATTCTTCAACATAAGAAAGACAAGATGTGTATCAACCTTCACAAGTCAGGTAATGGGTAGAAGAAAATATCCACCCGTCTGCACCTGCCCATATCCACTGTGAGAGGAATCATTAAGAAGTTTTTTAAAAAACTGCAACAGTAGTAAACAGGCCTGGACGAAGACGCAAGTTTATTTTGCCTCCACGAACAGTGAGGAGGGTGGTAAGAGAAAAAAAAATTCTCCAAAGCTCACTGTTAAAGAACTGCAACAAATGATAGCATCTTGGGGTCACAAAGTCTCTAAAACAACCATCAGACGCTATCTACATGCCAACAAGCTCTTTGAGAGGCATGCAAGGAAAAAACCTTTTCTCAGTCACAATCATAAACGCAAACTTTTGGAGTTTGCTAAGCGGTACTGGGGCTTCAACTGGGACCATGTTCTTTGGTCAGATGAGACCAAGATAGAGCTTTTTCGCAACAAACACTCTAAGTGGGTATGGTGGAACACAAAAGATGAGTATGCAGAAAAGCACCCCGTGCCCACTGTGAAGTATGGGGAAGGATTGGTGATGCTGTGGGGCTGTTTCTCTTCCAGAGGCCCTGGGGACCTTGTTAGGGTGCATGACATCATGAATGCTTTGAAATACGAGAACATTTTAAAGCAAAATCTGGTGGCCTCCCCGAAAGCTGAACATGGGTCGTCACTGGGTCTTTCAGGAAGATAATGTGGCCAAATCTACACAGAAATGGTTCAGCACACACAGAATCAGGCTCCTCCCAAGGCCTTATCAATCCCTAGACCTCAACCCCATTGAAAACCTGTGGAGTAACCTGAAGAGGAGAGTGCAGAGGAGAGGAGTCAGGTCACTGGATGATTTAGAGACATTGTGCAAAGAGGAATGGTCGAAAATGCCTCTTTCAGTGTTCTCTAATCTTGTGAAACAAGGAGAAGATTAGGTGCTGTTTTGTTGGCAAAAGGGGGTTGTACAAAATATTAAACATCAGAGGTGCTAATAATTGTGGCACCCATGATTTGATGTCAAATAATTATTTCTTAATGTGGGATTTTTTTCCACTGAATAAATGCACTTGAATTAAAGGTTGGAATTTCCTCTTTTTTTCCATTGTGGTCCTATGTTATTTAGAACAAAACAGAATTTTTTAGAAGCTAAAGAACACATTTTACCCAGGGGTCCCAATAATTATGGAGGGCACTGTATATATATATGTTTGCTCCTGCGGCAAAAGAGGAAGTCTCTTCTGCCCATTCACAAGAAGCGACGGAGTGCGCTTGAAAGTGGACAGTAAAACTTCCTGATCCGGGGAAAGCGTGAGAGAAAGGGGGAATTCCGTCTCATGCACGTCTGCCAGATCGGCACGTGAACCCCACGAATGTTCCACAGCTCGCGGTTTCTCTATAAAGAAGGCAAGCCGCGCACCTTAACAGGGAGGGGATCACAGTGCTCACACGCTCCCTGGAGCCCAAGGAGAGTGTGCTCTTCCCCCAGACACTCAAAACACGGAGGAGCGCATCTCTTAGTAAACGCTGCCATATAGGTAAGTTAACACTTTTCTTTGTCTTTCATTTGTATATTCGCTTGCACATACACACGCAAACACAATGCGGTCCTTGAAGACAAAAAGACCTGAGGATGTTTCCAGTTTACTCGCATTTTTAACCTGCAGGTGCACCTCATCAGAGGATGTCATTGACCGAGGTTATATAAGACAAAATTTGGCATGTTTGATACACACATGCTTCACAACCGGCTGAAAAAAGAGATGTTCCCATAGCGTTTTCACGCAGCATCGAGTGTAGCTTTTGAAAGTGTAGCTTTTTGAAACATGAAACCATTTTTTCTCAACTCCTGATTAATGATTGTTTCATTAACAATAAGTGCTTTAGATGTGAGAGATTTAATATTTAACAGTCCTTATATCTGTTATTTGGTGTGGTTTAATTTTATATTGATTAGACTTAAACAGACTTTCTAAGACTTTTAATATTTTTATGTATCTTGGGAAACAGACACAGTCTCAATATGGTGAAACCTGAGTGAGGATTCTGTGTAATTAGTGGCTGATCAGTTTAGCCTGTTTGACTGCTTTGACTGGGCTTGTGGATAGTCGCTGATTTACAAAGCCTGTTCTGAGACTATGAGCCATACTGCAAGAAATGAGAGCCACACCTTCCTTAGTGGGAGGAACTCCATCCCGCCCTGACAGGCCAGCTTTGCTCTCAAAGGTCTCAATTACCTATAAAGGCTGCATTGTTTTCAGAGCACAACTTGACATCTAGCAGTTCAGCAAGCAACCTGCTGTAAGCTATGTCGTTATGTCACATTGGGATGGGGCCAGACACCACCTTGACTAATGTATACACCTCCCTAAAGTTACAATTACTAACCTCTGATTAATAAAGGTATATATTATTAGCTTAGTCATGTATGATCTTGGAGAACTTGTGCTGACCTAAGTCCCTAAGAATACCTACTATGTCCAGTGACCTATCTCTCAGAATACACCTAACTAACAGCCCTGCTTCTCCAAAATGCCTAGCTAATTTCAAGTGTCTCAGAATAGATTTTCCTATAACCAGAGCTCTTTCAATTTTCTCAGCAGATGGTTCACTGAGAAGAGCAAACCTGTTGGACAAGTGAAGTGAAGTGAAGAGTGGTGTACTGAGCAAGCCTTAGCATTAGCTTTGGCTACGGGAGGGTGTTGCCATGTTGTCACCCACTCACCCTGCGTTGAGGGCTCTAATGCCATAGTTAGGGAATTGCTGTCTCCACCTAAGGCACATTATGGCATTGTGACAATGTATGTGCGCATAAAGCATTTTTATTAATTTTGTGTCCAAGTGTAGTGACTGTTCTTTAATAACTGTACTGCTCCAACGCCCTACGTGAAAGAAAAAAGTTAAAAAGGCTGTAGCAATGTAGAGGTGATTCTGTTTAAGGATAATGCAATGTCACACTACCGTGAAATCGTCAAAAGGAGGCAAAAGCCAGTGTCATTAGACAGGTTCTTTGTTAAAAATTCCAGTTTGCCGAAAGAGACTTTCTGCCGGAGAGTAATAATTCCGTTAGTGTTCGTGTGTGTGTGTGTGTGTGTGTGTATGTGTGTGTGAGATAATCATCGTACATAGTAGCAGTATATTATATATATATATTTCTCTTCTGTAGCTGTAACTCCATTTATAAGATTGTTTTCAGGGGTTGTGTTTGCGTAAAAATGTACACGTGATATTTAGACACACCTTAAAATTTAAATTGACAGAACAAACATGGAATCAGGAAGCATGCTAACATTCCAATAATGGCTGAATAATGTTCAGTAATTACATAAACGTAGTGTAATAGTGACGCAGTAAAGTAAAAGGGGCCTTTCCTGCAAGTAACAAATGTTTTGCTAGCTGTTTTTTTTTATTTTATCTGAGGTGTTTTTGAAGACAAGTTGATGTTGTCTCCTCCATGCATTCGCAAATTCAATACCTTTGCAGCCTCTGAATCATCACGCCCCATTATCCTTTCTATTATACAGTTTAGGATTTCCCTTTAAGCCTTGTATGTAGTGTTACACATTAGAATGTAGTACACTAAATTCTTTTTTTTTTAAATATAAAATCAATATTAATTGTGCCTCATTTATTTGGTTGTCAACAAGCTATCGATCATTAGATTGTGTTTGAGGTCCACCTAAAGGGAATTATCTGGTGAATAATTTGGTGTGCATAGTGAAACAAAGAATCAGACAGATTTTCACCATTCTTGTTGAGCTATGCCTCAATAGTGACAAGCAATTATTTAAAATGCGCAGTTGGATTGGATTTTCCTTAGTCATACCTAACGTGATCAGACAACAGCAAATGGCAGCTGGAACTAACCTAATTATAGCAGCTTACCATTAGCGGTGGTGGCTCATTGTATAGTCGCTCTTAGTAATAAGTCGGAAGTTCGAGCCCAAGTTATGCCAGGTTGCTGCTATTGTGTTCATGAACAAAGCCCTTAACCCTGTCTGCTCCAGGGGCACAATATAATGCTGGGATATGCGAAGAATAAATTATTTCACTGTGCAATAATGTGTTTGTGATGAATAAAGCCAGAACTTTTTTATACACAAAAGCAAATTTAGAAAAAAAATTGTAATTACATTTCTTACAATTATTCACTCACTCACTCACATATCTTCTATACCTGAATTCAGAGTCAGAAGCCTTTCATATCATCACAATCCCCATATCATCACAATCCTATTTCGAAGCTTCACTGTAATGGACTTTGCATTGAATGAGACTTTCCTGGTATTCCTGGCCACATCTCAGCTAAACAAATTTATTTTGGTATCATTTTTACCAAATAATGTGTCCCCAATATTATTTTCGGTTCTTTTCATGTTCCTTATCAAAACATAATCGTACAGAAAGTAAGATTTCTTTTTGGAAAATCTTTCTTTTGGAAAAAAAAGTTTGACATTATGCAGTCAACCTTTGCGGCTTTTTTAACACACACACACATATGAACCATAGCAGTAACACCACTGCCAAATGAACTGAATAACACTGATTATAAATAATAAACCAGTGAACAGGTGACAGGATCACCCATGCCTGTTGAAACAGAAGACCTGTCCATCTAATATGATTCCACAGAAATGTCAATGCAGCACAAATCATCAAAAAAAAAAAAAAAGAGAAATTCGCTTCATGATAAAAATGCACCCAGTGTATCACAGCCTATTTGTATATGTCAATGTATGTATTTATATGTCTTTGTCCAGGATTACATTATTTGCATTTCTGCCTTAAGCCACACCTCTATATGCTAAAGAAAATTTAAACCTAAATTATAGAAGAGTATATGATAACTTTCTGTAAAGTCTAAGCTCATGGAATGAGACTCCATAACACACAATCTTCAGTAATTTACATGGTTTGCATTTTTGCATCGGGCCACACCTCTAGGGCCTCTTGATGTGTCTTATCTTGCTTTGTTGATAGATGGCATTTATCATTTTCAAAATGCTTTAGGAAACAAAGTTACTTATCGGACGATAAGCTAACACACTCCTAGACCCCACAGTAATACTATACCTTCCGTCCACTTGAGAAAGAAAAACGGTACACACGTTTTTAGTTAAAGGCACACTCACATACTGTACACACACACACAAACGCAGAGGTCTGATGACATTAAACACATCTTTTCTAACATTTCCTCGCACAATTGAATATCTGAGTTTTTTATTGTGTTTCGTGTATCACTACTATCGATGAACCATTACTGTTCCAATCTAATAAATCATGAGTTAATTTGCTCATCAGACACAAGAGTGCACAGCTTTTACATTTTATTATAATACACATTTACATATTATATTTTATACATATCTTCTTACATCTTACAACTTATTTCAATATTTTTTCTAATTTTATAAAGATGCTTAGACGTTTGTAATAAACACAGATGTTTATGTTGATGATTGTTTCCCTTGGACTTAATGCGCAATAGACAGAGGTGAAATGTGTTATATAGGTCAATCAACAGAAATGCCATCAGTTTTTTAATGCACAGTGTTCTTTCCAGGCGATACCATTTCTCACAGCTAGAATCTGGAATGTGGTAGAGCAAGTCTATCATATATTTTAAAGGTCTGTGCAATTGTTTCAGTTTACTCATATAATTAAGCAATTTATTCTTTTTTGGTATTGGAATGTTATTGACAGCATATAATAAATTAGCAAATATTCCATGATGACACCCTCTTCTACAAACAAAAGTGATAAAAGCAGGAACTGCTTGCAGCTCTACAGGTTTTGTTCAGGGTGTATCTGCTGCAAGTAGAACATACCATGCTCTCCCTTTGTCTCTATTTTTTTTTCAGAGGTGACAAGTGTTAAATACGTAAACACATTTCAGAATTAGACCACACCTCAGACTAAAAAATGAGTCAAATTCAACGTCTTTCTATGCTCTACGATGACATTTCCTTTCACTAGACTAAGCAGCACAAACAGACATTGACAATGTCTCTGTGTCAAAACTGAAGTCCATTAAGGTATAATGTGTTAAGCTTGGAGTGCATTGACCTCAACCCCACTGAACAGCTTTGGAATAAATCACTCCTAATTATAAAAGTAATCTCATGTTTTCTCAAGTTTACGTTCTAACTTATTTTGCCAAGCAACAAAAAAGATCTACAGAATCTACATGGCATGCCCATGTTCACTAATGCAAAATCAAAGTCACACCGAATTGATAATAAAGGAGGGAGTGTCTATAATACTCCACCCTTACTTGCTATTTGAAAAGAACAAATTGTACACTAATCCAATTTCACTCAGATTTTTTTTCTTTCAATTAAAGGGTAACTCTAAATTAGATTTATTTAAACTCACCAGGCATTTCTATTTTTTTTTTACATTTATTAAAGACACTTATTTATTAAGTACACACTTTTATATCATTCTAAATAATAATGTGACTCTTTTCTTTAAAATAATATTATAAACTTTTTGCCAATGATTCTAGTCTAAATCTAGTTTGCATTAATATATCATTGTCTTTCAAATCACATATTTAAATTAAAATGTAAATAAATATTTTCTTGCCAATTACAAATTATGTCATGTGATTAAACCCAAATAAGAATGGGTTCCCTGTTGAGTCTGGTTCCTTTCAAGGTGAATTTTGTGAAACTGCTTTGAGACAATGACCATTGTTTAAAGTGCTATATAAATAAAATTAAATAAACTTTTATTGAATTAAATACAGATCCCTGTAACAATACAACAAAATCAAACACACTATAAAATTAACTCATTAATGATGATCTGAACTGATCATTGAGAGGTAGGAGTAAATATTCACTAATAAAAAATAATATAAAAACAAAAAATAAAGCAATATTACTGTATGTGTCCTGCATGTCATGCATTGGAAGACAAAATAATGAGTTGCCTGTGTACTCCCTGTAATTAGAGTCACACCCATCTAAAACTCATCCTTAACTGCCAGTGTGGTAAAAGTAAATTAAAATACCTGACCTTTAAGTTTTTTTTTTATCATGGTTCACTGTGTTAGTGTATTGCTGTAGAAGCACTGGCGTAAAATCAGTTATACCAAGCCAATAATAATATACCATTCATGTAGTGTTAGTGGGAAATCTTCATGAATAAAAAATGAAAGAGGCTTAAGGGACAAATTATGATACCGAAACAAAAATAAATAAACAACAATAAATAAACAACAGCTCCAGTCCGTATTAAGGGTAAGAGGTGAGGAAATGACGACTGCCAACTGACAAGCAGCCGCCTATATTTTAAAATTGCTGCACCCAACAAAAACTACTGACTCATAGAGTAAAAAATAGTTGCAAGTTAAATAAATACAAAAAACAAACTAACAGTATATTAAAATGTAATATTATCAGAATATTTTATCAAAGAGTAACTATACTGAAATGATAAAATGTTTACTGTAGAAAAATTAAAAAGAACAGAGAATAAATGGTTGCCATATTTTCCTGCCTCAGCTTCACTCTGTGCTTGTCTTTCTTATTCTT
The DNA here is from genome assembly GCA_013621035.1 of Clarias magur. Lineage (NCBI taxonomy): Eukaryota > Metazoa > Chordata > Actinopteri > Siluriformes > Clariidae > Clarias > Clarias magur. The sequence goes on from QNUK01000718.1 coordinate 109,963, forward strand.
CTTATACTGCCTCTGCTTCATTTGAGGCTTCATTATAGCATCAACCAGTCACTGTTACTTTTATATGTTTTGTTTTAAAAAGGTCTTGTCATGTGTCATCCTTGCCTATGGTCATTAAGGCCAGATAAGCGGTATAGAAGATGAGTGAGTGAGTGAATGAATACATATTCCACAGTTCTGAAAAAAAAAAAAAGAAATAGAACACTACAGCATAATTAGTTTCTTCATTGGTCAGATGAACAGTTTTGTTTGTGAACTGCTGACCATTTGTTCCCTAAATTTAAAATAGCACGATTGTTATTTAGAATGTATATGTAAAGTAAATTACATCACAACACATCAAAATAACTCAAGGTCATGCAGTATTTGCAGAGCTTTAATAACTCAAATAAAACAAAATGCAAATAATTTGTAAACAACAAATAACATTAAGAAATCTGAATTTTTCCAGATGTTTCCAAGTGGAACATTGGATTGCGAGTGACCCGGTTTGCAAGCATTCCACAAGTCGAGCACAAATGTTTAATAAATTGTGACTTGAAAAATGAGTGTGCTTTGGTTTATGAGTACCAAGTATCGTCAAATATCATACGGGACACATTCACTTTATGCACGCATGAACGGAGCCAATGATTCTCTTTTGCGCTGCAGAATTGTGAGTAATCGCCTCCCCTGCTTGGTCTTAGTGTGCATCTCTCCCTCCCATAGTCAACATCCGTACCCGCGTGTACTGTTTATTATAATACTGTGAAAACGGATGTGTGCATAAAACATATTTTATTTTGTGTTTGTATATGTGTGTGTGAATGTTGTCCTTTCATGTGCATGTGTTTATTGTGTAACACATAAAACAAAAACAAGTGTCATTAGAGAGGTTAAAGACCCATTTTCCCTCTCTCTGTCAGCCTGCACTGTGTGCACACACTAATCCGCGTTTCATTAAACATGTACTCACCCTCCTCCGCTTGCCTACAGACAATACAGTCTAATGGACTGTATGCCTACATGGACTGTAATGCCTACAGACATACACTCTAATGGAAACACTGCTCTGTCATGATTCTTTTCAAAGGGAAAGTGCAGGCTAATTTGTTTTATTTTTACTTTATAGCAGTGATTCATTGGTGTCATAAGAGATGTTCCTTGATACTTTTCCAGATAAAACTGTGTTTCCATTAGTGTGTGTGTGTGTGTGTGTGTGTGTGTGTGTGTGTGTGTGTGTGTGTGAAAGTCATCCTGCACAGTAGGCCTCCCAATCTCAAATAAGAGAGGTGGGAGAGGGGAGGGAGTTATTCCTCCTCTTGTCTTACCATTAGTTTTACACACAGCGCATACACATACAAACACACACACATTTGTATGTGTGCACAAACACTAACAGAAACACTCATCTGTCGGGGTGTATTTTTTATTATTTTTTCGAAGGTAAAGTTAAGGTTGCAGGTTAATTTGTTTTATTTTTACTTTATATGTATTTTGTATTAATGATTTTTATATATTTATTTTTTTGGTTTGTTTGATGAATAATCTGAGTTTTCATTATTTTTTATGGGGGAAATTCACTTTTATATTTGTTTTGATATATAAGCATGCTTCTGGAACTAATTATGCTCGTAATCCAAGGTTCCACTGTACTATAATACAACTATATCTAAAAGGGTGTACATAGCAGACTAAAAGATAGAAAACCCATTTGTGCATGCATAAATATGATAAAGTGTTCAATAGAAGGCCAAAAGAGAGGTAAATAAAAACAAACCATTAAACATTTAATAAACAGGTATAATGCTATTCATTATGCTGTTTGTGACAATAGACTATTGAATCACAGTGATACCAACATTTTAAAATGAACTTGGAAATAGTTTGCTTTTTTATATATAGTAGTGACTATAAAGTAAAATCTATTATCTCTCATGGCAAATCATATTCTAACTGCCACTTTTAGTCACTGAAGTAAACAACAGACTGTGAGAAGGCTTTCATAAAAGGGACGGTGTAGTGAAATTTAGGCCAGCTAATCAGGCCAGCTAATCTGTACTTGTCAGAGCATCATTAATAGAAACAGTGAGATTTGTTGCTTGTTGGCAGTAAATCAAAAATCTTTTCAAACCACTGAATCAGTTTAATTTTCTCTAATATATTTTGGGGATTTTTGTTAGTTTTCAAAAGTAAAAAGAATATGTACTGCATATACACTCCTATGTAATGCAGGAGGAATGTACCCTGCAGCTATACTATCTGCTATTCCAGTTTAAACACACAAAGGCACCTCTTGCTCTGCCAGTTTAAAAAAAGTGTTGTCAATTTTCAACAATTTTCCTCCATTTTATTAGATATATTTAGTCTGTTCATTTTGCTACTATATTGACTAGCAAATTAATATGCTAGTCTCATGTAGGTGGAATTTTGTGTTGTGGTGATGTGGTATTTTCAATTATCACTTTTCCTCATCCACTGCTTCAGCATGTTCGGTACTAAAGATTTTGTCCACAAGAAACCTTGCCTTATACTAAACCTTTCCTTATAAACTTCCTTCTTCTCTATTTCAAGTTAATGTTTTGACAGTACAGAAAGATTTCAGGCATCGCAAGGATTTCATTAATTCAGAACAAGACTTATTTATGCAAGATTTATGGGTCGGTTATACAGTATGAGCAGTATATTCCAGATGTTGAGACAGGCAGAATTTTCAGACTAGTAAGGAGAGGTGAACAAAAGTATAGCATTGTTGGTGTATTTCTAGTTCCCGTCCTCATAGTGTTCTTTAAGAGAGAACGTTTTATAACTGCCTCTTCATCCTGATAGTTGGATATTTACACATTTAAAATCATTATGGACAGGTTTTTCAATGTTCTAAGATTCTTAGATTTGTCTTAGGTAAAGGTGCAGATTTGGGAATCATAGATGTGGAGTATTGTGGTGAACTGGTACTGTATATTTGGATGCTGTCTTACACACTCCAAGGGAGACTCATGTCTGTTCTTCCTGCTGGTTATCTCTTTTAATTATGTTATTGTAGTTAGTCCTGCTGGAGTATGTACATTCATACATGTTTGCTATGCAAACACTATACGTTAAATATGTAAGACACAAAATACATAACCTGCACAGTACAAGCCAAACAATAAATTTACCACAAGAGAATTAACAGTGCAGTATGTAATTATCTAGGAATGCAGAGCCCAGATTGTGGAATATAGCTGAAATGTTCGTTCCCATACTGCTGTATAATCCGTGATCTTAATTCAGCTCTTTTTTATTTATAAGCACTAGCAGCCATTGTCAAAAAGCAATGTTAAATACATTTAATCCCTGTGCTGTGTTCAGGTCTGTGGGACCTGTTTTAATTTTTTATCAAAAGAAAAATTATACAATTTTTTTTTTAACTCAATGAGCACCCCTCCCCCCCTCCCAAAGTGTTTTTAGTTAAGATAAAGACTACTTTGTTACTTTGTTGCGTTTACTAACTGTTCACTGATGGGAATGGGTACCTAAATTTGTACACCAATTCCTCTGTAGTCAACCCCCACCTAAAGCCCCTTCTTACTTTGCTGTATTTTCAGACCAAACAAATCTAGTGCTGTAATGCTGTAAAGAACTGCAATGATCCTGAAGAAAAGGGGGGAAAAAATGGGACAAGGGTGCCACCTGCTGCCTGAGATAACACATTGCGTCCTACAAAAGAAATAGATGAGCATTGTAGCTCCAGAAGAAGAAATAGTGCATGAATGAACTGTGGTTACATGTACATGTTTCCAATCTACACTTAAATGATGAAATAATGATTGTGAATGCTTTTCTGATTCCACAGGAACAAGATCCACTCACAAAGTCTTGGAAGAGGATATTTGCTGTGACATACAAGACAATGATGCTGCATGCACTGCACTGGAAGAATGCATTTGCAACCAAGAAAATACACAGTTATGCTGGGAAAAAATAAATGTATTGTGTGTTTTAGTAATCCAATTCCACTGTGAGAGACCAGGTGTAACTGCATTGAGAACATAAGACATGATAATATGAATAACTTTAATACTTTAATACAGGAAAAAAAATATTGTTAAATGCCTTCAAAAACTCAAACATTTATTGTGATACAGATGGAACCTATATTGATCTGGTTATTGGCCTAATCTTCCTTGAATGAGACATAGAGCCAACAATGCAGAATGACATGTTTGTGTTGACATGTCACACCGTGAAGGAAAATGTCATATGTCTTTAAAAAAAAATGTGCACATAAACTGCACATCAAAACAAAAAGAAGAAGGATTTCCAGAAGCATGAGAAACAGGAAAGCAAACTAAAATACTTGATGTACTGTAAATGGTTTCCTGCCTAAACAGGTATCCCAGGTGACAGGTTTACAATAAAATATTTCACAGAAGGACATAAGGGATGTTCGTAAATCCATTCTAATAAGCCCTGCTTACAGTACTTTATCATTAAGGTCTATGTGTGTATTGATGTGACAAAAAGAAATTGGCTTTTTATTACACACTGAATCCAAGCTCAGTTGGTCCCATAACTACTGTTTGCAATGCACCTACCAAAAGAAGTGTACATTATAAATGTCAAAGCACAAGGGGAATCGGTAGACAAAGCGGAATGTCATTAAAAAAAATTGTGACACACAACTTGGAAGCTATGCAAAAACAAACTTGGATATCAAGAAATTACAAGACGGTCAACAAATTCAAAAGTAGAAATGGTCCCAGATGGAGAAATTAGAGAGAGAAAAAAAGCATGATAATGGACTGGACTGAAATGCGGAGACAAAGTTGTTGCCCTAATAAAGTTATTACTAGAGCTGCCAATTCATTTGCCAATTCATCTTCACATGCTTTCATGACACACTTCTCACCCTTACATACTCAGAACAGTTGTCTGTGAAAGAATGAGCTATAAATGGCTTTTACTTTTTAAGTAAAATCGCTACATTATTCTCACCTCTAAAGGTGTATTGGCCTGAGCACACAAGAATAATGCTCTGCCACCTTTTTATCTCCAAGAGAAGGAGAAAAAAGAGAACAGAAATAATTTTCATGTAATCCAGCTGAAATTAATACACATTTACAGCTGTGTCAAGGGTTCAGTCAAACATAAAAGAAGGGATAATAATTGGAACAGTCACGTTAATGCTGAACAGATCATTCAAATGCATCTGCACACTGGAATATTAAAAGAGAGAGTGAGGGCAGTAATGTAGTATTATCCAAAGAAGAGAATACATGGAAATATTTACAGTGACATTAAAATATTTGCATTATGTTTAATCATGTAGCACTTTTATCTTCATAAGAACACATAAGAACATAACAGACATAGTACTTGTATAATTAATACGTGTCCTTTTAATCATGAAGGAGTTTTTTTTTTTCAATTTCATAATCAATATTGAATTTTTTGGATTTTTTTATGTATCTTAAGGAAATATCTTGTCACCATGATTATATATGAAAGCGGAACCATGTACTTTTATCTAAAGATATTTTATTCATGAAATGAATCTCATAAAAACATTAAAATCTTTAAATAAATAGAACACTAAACTTGTAAAACAATAATTGATTATTATTAATAATATGAAATAAATATCAATCACCCCAAACTATGTAATTGGTATTGCTGTTACACTAAACTGTCATCCCAAACTGCTACTATCAACTGAACAAAGGCATGAGCACGTCACCTAGCATTGGTTTTGCGGTCAAGAATCACGCACATGATAAGTGGAGTGACAGCCAAATGTTATGTGGGTGTGATCTAATTTAGTTTTTCAGTCTCCGGATGGATCACCTGCAATTACCTGTTGATTGATGGCACCTGAAGGGAGCCATTTTAAATCCCAGGACTGGCTCTCTCTCTCTTTTGTCTGGCTGTGCTACTAGCACTGCAGCAGTGGTTATTCCACTAGTGGTGTTTTTTTTTTTTTTTTTTGGTCATTATAAGTTAATAAATAATTTTTTGATTGGCAAACTCTTGTTTTGTACTTGATGTTGCTTCCCAGAGCCAGGGTGGCAACTTAATGGGGACTCGTCCGGGATTTTTATTTATTTGATACTTTGGAATTGCTTGTTTTCCTTTATTCCCTTCTGCTATTGGTTTTGGTGAGTATGGTTGTTTGAGTATCGTTGTGTTTATGCATGAGTTTCCTCAATTGTGATCCAGTGGGTTTAAATATTCAGACCTTCCTTCGGTTCATTCTTTTGTTATTTTGCCTTTTTTTATTTTTGAGGTTATTCTGGGTGGAGACTTGTTCTCTGTCCGGGGTAAGCATGTCACAACTCTGAGGTCATTGATTTATATGGTCTACAGTTGTTGTTTTTTTTTTTTTGCTTTTAAAGTCGCCTCAAGCCCGGTACACCTCAGAAGATAGATAGGGCTTAGAAAATTTTAGGCAGGTCTGGGTGTTATTCATGTTATTTTGTTCATTTGTTTGGGCTCAGCAGCCATACTCACTGTTTAGAGAGCGTAAGAGGGCATTGTTTAAGTTGGGTGAGTTGTTTAAAAAAGTTTGACCACACTTGGTTTATCAGGTCTATGATACTAACTTTAGTGTTCTAGCAGCTTTTGTGTGTTCCTTTGTGAACTTTAGTGTAGACTAATGACCAGAATAGTTGGGGTTGCTGACCAGTGGCATTAGAGAGCTGTTGCTTGTTTGGGGTGTGGTCTTTTGTAGTTTACTGGATTATTTAGTTCTACTTTTGAAGATTTAAAGCTTTACAAGCCTTGTTGGTGGAGAGTGAGTTTGCTGCTTTATTTTTGTAGTTTCATGCTACTGTGGACTTGCAGTGTTGGCTGAATTTTTGTTTTTGGCACTTTAGTTAAAGTTATGTTTTATAATCGCTTCTTTAGATGACTCTTAAAGAACCTTCAGAAGAGTTGCTAGACCTTTTTTTTTTTTTTTTTTTTTAAAGGTTCAACTTCTGCAATTGGCTTCTCATTATGGAATTATTGTTACAAGTAGTGAGAAGTGGTTGAAAGATAATGTGAAAGAAATTATTAGAAGTGACTTGATTGAAGAAGGACTTTTGAAAGCTGAGTTGACTTATCTCCCATCGGTAACTGCTCCCTTGTCTGAAGCTACAATTCAGTTGAGGCTAAAAGAGTTGGTTTTACAGGAGAAGCAGTTAGAAGCTACGGAAAAGGACAGACAACTTAGAGAAACAAATGTATATGGAACATGAACGATTTCTGAAATACTTTGCATTGAAAGCACCTTCTGAAAGACAAACTCCAAAAAGTCCTGCTTCTTTAGCCCCATTTACACTGCAGGTCTCGATGCCCATTTCTGATTTGTTGCCTATATCTGATTTTTCTGACCGTCTGTTTACACGTTCTTCCGATTCAAGTGTTTACACTTGCCAAACCGTCTGAAACATCGCACATACTTAAAGGGAGGTTCTTGCACTACACACTAGCCAAGATGGTTTACACAAATTACGCGAAACGGAGAAGGAGGAAAAGGGCCATCATTGCAGCCTGGGCATATGCTTCATTTATTTTGTCCTCAACCATTCAGAGGAATGTCTGGGTGCGAGACGTGTCGGGGGTCGCTCTCTGGGGGCTTGCAACAGGTGTGGGCTACTGCACACTGGCGCATCTGTTTGGGATGAGCAGCGCCTCTGTGTGCCTGATTGTCATAAAACTGCGAAGAAGTCACAGTTTTAATCACTTACAGAACGCAATGCCTCAGAAAATCCGATCTGTCTGTTTACATGACAATCACATTAACATGTATCTGATTTATATCTGATTTATTTCCACATATGAAGGAGGCCTGAAACCGATCTCGAAATATCGGAATGCATACTGTTTACACGGACATAGAAAATACCTGATATGTGTCGCATATGAGCAAAAAATCGGAATTGGGTCACATTTAACTGACAGTGTAAACGTAGCTTTTGTTTAATGTTGGTAGCCAGATGAAGTTAGTTCCTGCATTTTCTGAGAAAGATGTTGAGATCTATTTTCCTCACTTTGAGTGTGTTACAACTACATCTAAATGGCCCCAAAATGTGTGGACTTTGCTGTTACAAAGTGTATTGGTAGGTAAGGCTCAGGAAGCTTATTCTGCTCTAAGCCACGAGAAGAGTGCTGATTATGATGAGGTTAAAGCAGCCATATTGAAAGCATATGAGCTAGTTCCTGAAGCTTACCGCCAGCGCTTTAGAAGTTGTCAAACTTTCTCATCATACTTATGTTGAATTTGCATGTACACCACCGATCAAATTTGTTTGATCGGTGGTGTACATCTCAGAAGGTAGAAAGTAGAGAGCAACTCAGACAGCTTATTTTACTTGAGGAGTTCAAAAACTGTCTGCCTGTATGTTTATTTGAAGGAGCAGAAGGCAGTAACCCTAGAAAAAGCTGCAATCTTGGCCGATTAGTTTGTTTTAACTCAAAGTAAATTTTGGGGACAAACGGGCAGAGTTTCAGGGTAAAGGCCTGTATGATGGGTCCAGAATTGGAAAGTTTCCGGTTTAATCTCATGTTAAGAAGTTAGCTAATGATACAAGTTCAGGAAGAGTTTTTATTGTAAAAAGCCAGGTCACCTTATTGCAGATTGTCCTATTCTAAGAAGCAGAAATCCACAAAAAATGTAGCTTTCATAAGTTCTCCAGTGTCAAGTCTACCTGTGTCATCCTCACTTGCAAATGTTCCATCTGAGGAAGGGGAACGCAAGAATGTTGAGCTAGTAGGCTCAACCTCATTCTTAATGGATGGTTTTGTATGTCTGTCTTCTGACCCTGAACAGACAGCCTATCAAGATTTGGAGAGATACTGGTGCTTTCCAATCTTTGATTCTTCAAGATGTTTTGTCTTTTACGGAAAAGTCAGCCCAAGGTTCAGAGGTAATAGTTAAAGGCTTTGGTGGAGGATTTTTATCTATGCCTTTGCATATAATTAATTTACAATCTGACTTGGTCTCTGGACATGTTGTTGTTGCACTTTGTTCCCACATACCTATAGATGGAGTCTCTTATTTTGGGGAATGATTTAGCTGGTGGAAGAGTGCAAGCTGTTCAAGTTACTTCTAGCCCTTGCAAGTTAAACCACCCAGATGAGCTTGAATTGGCTTATCCAGAGACATTTCCTGTTTGTGTGACCATGCGTGCTATGTCAGCCAAGAGGAATGTTGAAAGCAAGTCTCCCTCAGAATCGGAGATTCCACTTTATGATACTTTTATGGCCCAAAATCATGTAAACGTCACAGGGTTTGGAAAGATGTTTCCATCTCATGAACGACTAATACTAATGCTCAGTATTGTAGATCATGTCATGTTTGTCAGGTTATAGGTAAACCTAACCAATCTGTTCAAACAGCCCAATTGCATCCTATTCCAGCCATCGGGGAGCCATTTGAACATGTGCTGATGGATTGTGTTGGACCTCCCCGATGTACCAAGTCAGGTAATCGGTATCTTATCACAATTGTGTGCAGCAACAAGATTCCTTGAAGCTGTTCCTTTGCGCAAGATTAGAGCTCCTGCCATTTCTAAAGCCCTTAAGTTTTTCCACTGTGTTTGGGTTACCAGGAGTTGTTCAGTCCGATCTAATTTTATGTGTCGTCTTTTTTCTCATTTGTTAAAGCAGTTAACTATCCAACATATAACTTCATCTGCATATCATCCAAATTCACAGGGTGCACTTGAGATTCCATCAAACTCTCAAGACTATGATGAAGACCTACTGCAAAGAGTTTGAGAGAGATTGGGATGATTGTGTTTCACTGATTATCTTTGCAGTTAGAGAGGTGGTTCAGGTATCCCTCGGATTCAGTCCGGCTGAGATTGTTTGGTCATACTGTAAGGGGGCCTTTGAAATTGGTAAAGGAAAAGTGGCTGGCTTGTGAACATTAATCTCCTACTAACCTCTTGAACTATGTGTTTAAATTTCGTTTCAGACTCAGTAGGACCTGTGAATTGTCCAAAGAGAATTTGAAAGCAGCCCAGGAGAAGATGAAGACAAGATGAAAACAGGTTTGATCGAAAAGCTAAGAATTGTGTGTTCTCTTCAGGAGACAAGGTGCTTGTACGTTTTCCCAATTCCTGGTTCTGTGTTGCAGGCGCAGTATAATGGGCCATACATCATTGAATGGAAGGTGGGTGAGTGTGATTACCTGATTCAGACTCCAGATCGTGAAAGAAAAACCCGCCTGTGCCATGTCAATTTACTTAAGCCCTACATTGACCGTAATCAGCCTGTGAGTACAGAGGTTAAGGCTTTGGCTGTATTGAATGTTCCATCAACTGAGACTGAAGCAAGCATTGATGTCTTTGGTATTGTTCAGGGTAGATTGTCAAATTCTAAAATGTTGGCTGATTTGGATTCTTATTTGTCTTAAGTCCTTCAGAGCTTACAGATATTAGTCAGTTGCTATGTCAACATTTGGCCTTACCAACCTGTACCAACAGATGTACCAACATGCACTAATGTGTTAGAGCTTGACATTGATGTGGGTCAAGTTACCCCTATTAAACACCCATACAGGGTAAATCCTGTGAAACGCCAACTTTTGAACCAAGAAGTGCAGTACATGTTAGAACACGGAATAGCTGAACCATCCTCCACTGCTTGGAGTTTTCCATGTCTACTAGTTGAGAAACATGATGGTTCTCTTCGTTTTTGTACAGCTTTTCGCAAGGTGAATGCCATTACTAAGCCTGATTGCTATCCTCTCCCACGGCTAGATGATTGTATTGACCAGGTTGGTTCTGTGTCTTTTGTTACCTAGTTAGATCATTTGAAGGGCTACTGTCAGGCTCCTCTCAGTCAGCGTGCCCATGAGATCTCTGCATTTGTCAGTATAAAGTTATGACCTTTGGGATGAGAAATGCACCAGCCACTTTCCAACGTTTAGTGAACAGGGTGCTGGAAGGAGTTTCAGGATGTGAGGCCTACCTTGATTTGGTTGTCTAGATCTTCCTCGTCTCAACATTTGGCTCAGCCTGAGGATGTGTTTAAGAGATTAAAGGCAACTAATTTGACCGTGAACCTTTCCAAGTGTGAGTTTGGACAGGCCACGGTTACTTATCTGGGCAAGGTTGTTGACCAGGGATGTGCGTCTCCAGTTGGAGTGAAAGATTAAAAAGGATTTTGGGCATGGCAGGATATTATAGGAACTTTTGCAGGAATTTTGCTACAGTTGCTGCACCTTTGACAAATTTGCTTAGTCACAAGTTTTTTTGTTTGGACAGTTATGTCAGGTTGCCTTTGACAATTTGAAAGCCTTGTTGAGTAGTTCTCCTGTTCTCGTTGCTCCTGATTTTAGCCGGCCCTTTAAGCTCGCTGTGGATGCTAGTGATTTTGGGGTGGGTGCTGTTTTGCTTCAAGATGATTCAGTAGGGCTTGAGCATCCTGGCTCACTCTCTCTCTTCTCTGGCTGTGCTACTAGCACTACAGCAGTGGTTATTATACTATACTCTATACACGGGGTGGGCCATTTATATGGATACACTTTAATAAAATGGGAATAGTTGGTGATATTAACGTTCTGTTTGTGGCACATTAGTATATGTGAGGGAGCAAACTTTTCAAGATGGGTGGTGACCATGGTGGCCATTTGGAAGTTGGCCATCTTGGATCCAACTTTTGTTTTTTCAATAGGAAGAGGGTCATGTGACACATCAAACTTATTGGGAATTTCACAAGAAAACCAATGGTGTCCTTGGTTTTCTTTCATGAGTTATTTACAAGGTTCTCTTTGTTCACAGCCATTGACATGTTGATGAGGTTACCACGTGATGAGCAGATCGAAATTGTGTTGATATCTGGTGAACACAATAACTGGGTCATTGCAGCAGATTTCAATGCAAGATACCTTACGAAACCACCCATCTCCCATGCTACAGTTAGCAAACTGCTTGCTAAGTTTCGTGAAACTGGTTTAGTGTTGGATTTGCCAAAATGTGGACGCATGAAATATGTCACTAACGAACAAACATCAGTGGCTGTCCTAACTTCAATCGGCAAGAGCCCACAGCGTAGCACTGGCCGCACGTCACTGGAGAGTGGCATTAGTCAAACATCCGGCAGATATTAGCTACTCTCAAATGGCACCCTTACAAACTCCAGCTACTGCAGCATCTCAACGAGGATGACCCAGATCGGCGCACACAATTTGCAGAATGGGCAAAACAAAAATTGGAACAGGACCCTGAGTTCACGCAGAAGATTTTGTTCAGTGATGAGGCAAACTTTTATGTGAATTGTGAAGTTAACAAACAAAACCACCGCTATTGGTCTGACACTAACCCACATTGGATAGATCCCTCCAAGACTGTTGGAACAAAGTGATGGTACAGTAGGAGCCACAAGAAATAGCCGCGGCCATGTGAATGCTGTGCGGATCCCATGTGGCTTCCCTTTGGACCCCGTGGTCCCCCGTCCTTCTCCTGCCAGTGAGGTGTGTCAAGATTTCGCAGTAAACAAGCCCATTCAAGCTCTATTTATTAATTTACCTGGTGCCAACACTAGATGGTGCTTTGTTCTCAAGAACACATTAACACAAGCCAACAATTTAGCTGCGCTGAGTTGCAATCACTTGATTTTAACAAATATGAACACAAAGTGCTTCGGCTTTTTTACAAAAATAATAATCAATAATATTATTTTTAAATATTATTATTAATAATATTTTTTTTTGCTGTTTGTGTCCAGGATTTAAAAATTATTTCATCCATTATTTGACCACGGCTGAAAATCATAGCTGGAATGTGATTGTGAATTTATGAGCCCGCGGCTCATACTTTCACAGACATACTCCCCCTGAAAGTCATTGCCTCTTGCAATAATGCAGATCAAACATACTACACCTGAATTAAAAGGAATATTTAAGCATATACGCAAAATGTATTTCACTTAAACATTACAGATTAAAACAAGGAAGTGGACGTGCTGATCAAAAGGCTGATAAATGCGTGCGATTTATCGATACAAATCCCAGAAAGTCATCGCGTCTCACAATAATGCAGATAAAACATAATACACATGTCCATAAATAAAAAGGAATATTTAAACATATACGCGAAATAAATTTCACTTATTATTTCACAATATTACAGATTAAAACAAGGAAACAAGCTGTGCAGAGCTGAAATATATTTAGCGTATATGTCTAAATATTCTTTTTTATTTATGGACAGGTGTATTACTAAGTGAAGACCTGTGTTCAGTTGTTCCCCACATGGTGTATCTGCACGGAGAGTTTGTGTGTGCTTGTGCGCGTGTGATGGTGTTAACTACCTGATTTGTGAATATGCCAACATATCTTCGTTAAAACGTAAGAATGTGTCGACATTGAGCACCATCAAAAGACATGAATGAGCAAAGAAACCTATTTTTTAGTAAATGTTCTTATATGCACACGAAGTGCTTCGGGCTTTTAATAATAATAAACATAATGTTTTTGTGCTGTTTGTGTCCAGGATTTCATCTATTATTTGACCACGGCTAGAAATAATAGCTGGAATGTGATTGTGAATTTATGACTGAAAAAAAGCTGTTCATCGGCGTGCGTGAACCCCGATTTGTGTGTGAACTTTCACTTTACAAAAAGGCAGTGTTTTGATCAAAAGGCTGATAAACCAGTGCGATTTATTGATAAAAATCCCAGAGTCATCGCGTCTCGCAATAATGCCGATCAACCATAATGCATATGTCCATAAATAAAAAGAAATGTTTAAGCATATACGCGAAATACATTTCACTTATTATTTCATAATATTACAGATTAAAACAAGGAAAGAAGACGTGCGGAGCTTCAGTACACTGTGATGGCGAAATACATTTTAGGCAGAGACCTCTGCTCGGTCTTGTTAATTCGTTTTAAACCCCTCAATTCTGCCAATTCCCCCATCAGCGAAACCGGTTTAATAACTTCACACCTATTGTGAATGAAAGGTGAGAAGAGGGATTACAGTAACTGGGGGTCTGCATGTGTTCACCTCGGAGCGCGCGGTCATGTTGTCAGCGAGTAGACTAAAACAAAATCATGTCTATACTTCATGTAGAGTCTGAGAATGTATTTACCATAAGCTTTGTTGTATTGTTTTTAATCACTCTATACACAACCTATTTTACCTATGCTATTTTACGAATGGAATATTTTTGTTACACTCTAAAAACTGCTGGGTTAAATGTTTAAGTGCTGGGTTATTTTATCTATTTATTATTTGCCTGTTAGAAATACCCAAAAATGAAATTAATCCGCTGTTTTAACTACTGCATAGATAGTTAATCAGCGGTGGTTTTCACTACTACTACTAATGATAATAATACTGAATGGAGAAAGCGCAGTCAAAGAAGTATCATCATTGCAGGAGAGAAGAAAATGAAGAATAAATACATATCAGTATTTAAATACGTTTATGAGCTCTGTCGCTTGCTGTCAATGGCATAAGAGACATTTTCGGCTTCAGTTTCAATTTTCACAGCCGCCCGCGAGCTGCCACGGAAGCGCGCAAGATCCCTTTTCTTGAAACGTGCGTTCTTAATGGCCAGATCTGTAAGGTGAGAAACCTCAATGGAGAATGTACTGACTCCGCCCACTACTGACTGTTAGTGCTAAATGCTGTGTTTGAAGTTTTTTTTTCGACCTGCGCAAATGTGTTTGTGTTGAAGCCAGCTCAGGCAAACCTGATGAATGCAGGAGCACACACACACACACCTGTGACGTTTACAGTAAATTCGCCATAGACAGTGTTTATTTTGATGAACATTACGAAACTGCCATGTCCGATAAAACAGTGCATCTTTAATAAGCAATATTTACAATAGAACAAACCAAGAAATAAGTGTTTGATGCATTGCAGTACTCTGTATTAACAAATGCCCTCATAAACTTGACCCTGAACAGCCACTGGCTGGCTTTAGCAACAATTGGTGATTGTTTTAATTTATTTATTTTTTGTATATCTATTTTCAAATGTTATAATAGAAAATGTATATGTATAATTTGTAAAATGTATATATGAAAATGTATATATGAAAATGTATAATTTGTTGTGTCATCTGTTTACAGCATTGGCTTAATTTGTGATTGAGGCAAATAGGTTTAATTGAAATAATTTTATTAGTAGTATAAGCCAGGCTTTAGCGACCTTGGCCAAATCACAATATACTTTAAGCTCTCTTACGCGCGCATGAACTCGAGCTCTCTCTCTCTCGCACACATTCGCACACACACATACACATACACGAATACACAAATAGCACCTGAAATGATCATTGATGATGATGTTTGAGTCCCATGGGTTTAATTTACATAACAAAAATTATTATTATTAATAGTAGTGGTAGTAGTAGTAATCCAAGACAATATAAGCTCTCTCTCTCAAACACACACAGCACATCAAATTGCGTAAAACCAAATGAAACTAGGGCAAAAATATAAGCAGTAAAAGATTAAGTAGTATACTGTAGGTCAGGGGTGGCCAAGTTCGGTCCTAGAGAGCAGCAATCCTGCAGAGTTCAGCTCCAACCCTAATCAAACACAGCTGAACAAGCTAATCAAGGTCTTGAGGACTACTAAGGCTACTGGCAGGAGAGTTTTTTTTTTCAGGGCTGGAGCTGAACTCTGCGGGATTGCAGCTCTCTAGGACCGAACTTGACACAGATGTGTCAGAGAGAGGAAAGGAGAGAATAAGTTGAGTGTCATCTGCATAACAATTGTATGAAAATTGATGATATAACTTTACCAAGAGACCAGGTATAGAGGGAGACCAGAAGAGGACCAAGTACTGAACCCTGTGGAACACCAGTAGAGAGTGGGGCAGATGTGGATCCCCTCCATGTCACCTCATACGACCTATCTTCTAGGTAAGAAGCATTGCCACGCAGTTCCACAGATTCCAAGGCTCATAAGAATAGATAATAGAATCTTGTGGTTCACTGTGTCCAATGCAGCCGAGAGTTTTGCAGATCTAGCAGCATGGAGCTTCTCAGTGACTGACAGAAGGGTCGTCTCTGTGGAATGTGCCACTTTGAATCCAGATTGGTTGGGATCATTAAGGATGTTCCGTGAGAGATAGATCCATTTGGTTATAAACAATCCTTTCAAGAATTTTGGAAATAAAAGAGAGAAGTGATACCGGGCGCTGACAACACAACACCTTGTCTACACGCCTCCTCTTTTCCACATCTTTCTCCGGCTTATATATGGTCGCGTTGATTGATGATGTCACTCTCAGAGCGGAAGCGATTGTGTGAATCGTCAGGTAAATGCAGTCAGAAAACCTGGAGTGGAGTCTGGAGCGGCGCATGACCAGGACCCAATACACATAGGCGAGCGCAACAAAGCATTTATACAAAGCATAATATTTTTGTAATTTTTTTATTTTCATTACTTATTTATTTTTACTCAGTAGCGAATATGATTTTAAATGTAGCGAAGTACAATACTTTGAACAAAACATACTTAAGTTGTTGAGTAGCTTGACTTTATCTTTTCTATTTCTCCTAAAGTTGACTTAGTCAAAAGTTTTGAGAATTACATAAATATTGGAAAAGTTGCTGCTTAAGTTTTTATAATAACAATTTACATATACTCCAGTATGTTAAGAAGAGTGATCAGATGAATTGCATAGTCCTTCTTTGCCATGAAAATTAACTTAATCCCGAAAAAAACTTTCCACTGCATTTCATTGCTGTCATTAAAGGACCTGCTGAGATCATTTCAGTAATCGTCTTGCACAAGGCTGGAGATCATGTCAGGCTGATTGCGTTAGAATGGCAGACTTAACATGTTAAAAGGAGGGCGATGCTTGAAATCATTGTTCTTTCATTGTTAACCATGGTGACCTGCAAAGAAATGTGTGCAGCCATTGTTGCGTTGCATAAAAATGGCTTGAAAGGCAAGGATATTGTGGCTACTAAGATTGTACCTAAATCAACAATTTATAGGATCATCAAGAACTTCAAGGAAAGAGGTTCAATTCTTGTTAAAAAGGCTTCAGAGGGTCCAAGAAAGTCCAGCAAGCGCCAGGATCGTCTCCTAAAGAGGATTCAGCTGCGGAATCGGAGTGCCAGTGCAGAGCTTGCTCAGGAAAGGTGTGAGCGCATCTGCACGCACAGTGAGGCGAAGACTTTTGGAAAATGGAGATGGCCTGGTGTCAAGAAGGGCAGCAAAGAAGCCACTTCTCTCCAAAAAAAAAAACATCAGGGACAGATTGATCTTCTGCAAAAAGTAATGGACTTCTGAGGACTGGGGTAAAGTCATATTCTTGGATGAAGCCTCTTTCCGATTGTTTGGGGCATCTGGAAAAAGGCTTGTCCGGAGAAGAAAAGGTGAGCGCTAACATCAGTCCTGTGTCATGCCAACAGTAAAGCATCCTGAGACCAATCATGTGTGGGGTTGCTTCTCATCCAAGGGAGTGGGCTCACTCACAATTTTTCCCAAAAACACAGCCATGAATAAAGAATGCTACCAAAACACCATCCAACAGCAACTTCTTCCAACAATCCAACAACAGTTTGGTGAGGAACAATGCATTTTCCAGCACGATGGAGCACCGTGCCATAAGGCAAAAGTGATAACTAAGTGGCTTGGGGACCAAAAAATTGAAATTTTGGGTCCATGGACTCCCCAGATCTTAATCCCATTGAGAACTTGTGGTCAATCCTCAAGAGGCGGGTGGGCAAACAAACACCCACTAATTCTGACAAACTCCAAGAAGTGATTATGAAAGAATGGGTTGCTATCAGTCAGGATTTGGCCCAGAAGTTGATTGAGCGCATGCCCAGTCGAATTGCAGAGGTCCTGAAAAAGAAGAGCCAACACTGCAAATACTGACTCTTTGCATACATGTCATGTAATTGTCGATAAAAGCTTTTGAAATGTATGAAGTGCTTGTAATTATATTTCAGTACATCACAGAAACAACTGAAACAAAGATCTAAAAGCAGTTTAGCAGCAAACTTTGTGAAAACTAATATTTGTGTCATTCTCAAAACTTTTGACATTTAGCAACAATAAGACATTCCTTTTTTGGTGTTTTTTTTTTAGGCTAAGAAATAATTATATGTCGCACCATCAGGTTCAACCATGGGTGAAGTAATGAAGGGTTTGAGTTGAAATGTGTGGAATACCGATGGATCCGGAGCGCCCAGGCAGCTGGAGCCGGTAGGTGACAGGGTTAATCCGGAGGGTGATGCGGTATCGTCTGATGAATCTTGGTGATAAGTTTCGTGACTCTGTCTGCAGGTGTAGGTTTCTTGTTGATAGCCATACCTTGTCATTTACATGGTACAATCGTACCGGTGGGTGTCGATGGCGATGTTGAAGGGTGTAGCGGGTATTGGTGTCGTCCGATGGCATCGTTTGGTTGTCTCCAGAGCTGTCGACACCAGCGAACCAACTGTTGGGCCGACAGTACTTCAACCTCCGGTTCTTGGTGGTCGAACATCTGAGGTTGGAAACCGTAGCATACCTCGAATGAGGTAGCGGGCCCAGGAGCACTGGCAATCAGAAATAAAGCATCTCATGTAGCGCTCCAATTGTTGGTTGGTGCGCTTCGTCTGAACATTAGTCTGTGGATGGCAGCCGGAGGACAGACTGCAGGTGGAATTGATCAGATGGCAGAAGGCCCTCCAGAACGGGACGTGAACTGGGGCCCCCTGTCCGAGACGATGTCCTTTGGGAACCCATCCAGGCTGACTACGTGCTCTAATATCAGCTCGGCTGTCCTTTTAGCTGAGGGAGTCTGGAGAGGGCCACTAGGTGTACAGCTTTGGAGAACCGGTCGACAATAGTAAGGAAGGTGTCTTTTCCTTTGGAAACCGGCAGGCCCATGATGAAGTCAATGGCAATATGTGTCCAGGGCCGGCGAGGAACCAGGCGTGGATATTATAATTTTCGAAAAATAGTGCCCACCACGCCTGTCTGGGGTTAAGTTGTTTCGACGTGCGGATAGTGATGAGGTTCTGATGGTTGGTTCAGACGATGAACGGCTCTCTAGCACCCTGGAGCCAGTGTCGCCATTCCTCCAAGGCCCACTTTATGGCCAGCAGCTTGCGGTCCCCTACTCTGTACCGCTGCTGGGTGAGGTCAAATTTCTTGGAGGAAAAAATTGCAGGGGTGCAGCTTTTGGTCTGGACCTCGCTGGGAGAGAACAGCCCCGGCGCTCACATCCGAAGCATCCACCTCCACAACAACTGGTTTTACATCCAGGTGAAGGAGGATGGGAGCAGTGGTGAAGCGGCGACAGAGATCATGGAAGGCGGAGATGGCAGTTCAGGTAAGGTTGAAGAGGTGAAATGATGGGCGAGTCAGAGTGGTTAATAGAGGTGCAACTGTACTGTAGTCCCGGATAAAGCGACGATAGAAGTTAGCAAACCCGTGAAATCGCTCGAGTTGTTTGAGAGTCTTGGCTAAGGGCCAATGACTCACAACTTCCAGTTTCTGTGGGTCCATGGCCACACCCTGGGGCAAGATGACAAAGCCCGGTTGGCCAGTTGGCAAAGAGGAGCCATTCAAGGCAGCATGCAGGAGCCACTGGTAACCTCAACTAATTGGACATAGTTAAGATGGTGTGTGTGTGTGTGTGTGAATAAGAGAGAGAGAGAGAGAGAGAGAGAGACATCTCACAATTCACACTCCATGTCAGGCCAAAAACCAGGCAATATAGTCCAAAGAACTTCCTCTAGACCTCCATTTTGTGGTAAGGTACAAATCATGACAAGAGTGCGTAGTGGCCATGAGTGTAGTGGCCTCAATAATTGTGAAATGGAAGAAATTTAGAATAACCAAACCTCTTCCTAGAGTTTGCTGTCCAGCCATACTGAGTAAGTAGGCAAGAGGGACCTTGATCAAGTAGGTGACCAGGAACCGCAGTTCACAGATGCTTCCCATCCAACCCCATTCAGCTTGAGAGGATCTGCTAGAAAGATTCTAAATTTTGTTCGTCACAGAGCGATCATGAAAGCAGAGGCATGGCAATGGCAGTTGAAATATTTAGTTGCATAAACCAATGATGACCCAGAAAATGTTAATTCTGAAGGGAGTGGAAGTGCTGGAGGACTTGTGTCATCAAAATGTACCTTTTCTGGTGGCAGTCTCATTTGCTCAATTTTCATTGCTCTTTTCTAAAGTACACCTTTTGTCATGAGGTGGAGTGGAATTAGGTGAATGCAAGTGCAGATGAATAATCGCAACGTTAAATGGAAGCGTGGTCAGAAAGTGAACATGCTTCCTCTATAGACCTAAAGATGAGGTTCTCTAGTGGAGAGCATGACTCTCTGCCCTATCCTGTATTTGGGGGCCTGTGTCCAAATACAGTAGCAACGTTTCCCTTGCTTGAGACCAGGTCCTCCTGCAATGGCAGATGAAGGCTTGGGCAGAAGAGAACAAGGGTGTTTGATAACCCAGGCAGCACTGGAAGGGAGACAGGAGTTCTGCTGTCTCCTTTGCGGACGGAAGTTTTGGCAGGGAAATGAAGTGGGCTGCCTTGGATAACAGATCAACTACAGTCATGATACAGGTGTGCCCATGGGAGGTGGGTAATCCTGTAACAAAAATTTCGGACAATGGACAGGATGGAATCAGAAAAGGTCCGAGGAGGCCTGAAGGAGTCATGTGGACACATCCCCCTTCAATGTTGGCCACCAAAAATGTTGTTGAACTTGACACAGGGTGTGTGTTGAGACAGGCAGGAGAGCTTGGAACTGTGCCCCCATTGCAGAACCTGAGATCATAGGGTAAGGGGTACAAAGAGGCGATTTGTGGGTACGTTACTGGCCCCTGGTTCATGGGACAGGGCCTGCTTGACTTTGCTTTCTATGTCTAATTCGGCAGCTGCAAGTGGGGAAAGTGTCACAGGCGGTGGAGTCTTGGATGGGTGAGAACTGTCTGGAGAGAGCATCTGTTTTGGATTCCTTAGACCCAGGATGATAGGAGACGGTGAAGTTAAACCTGGCGAAAAACAACGACCACCGCGTCTGGCGGGAGTTGAGCCTCTTGGTGCCTCGTTAGGTGATCAGTCCAAACCTGGAACGGAACCTCCGACAACTCTAACCAATGTTTCCATTCCTCCACGGCCAGCTTGATGGCTAGTTTGATGCCATAGTTTAAGCAGTGTGAAAAGAAGGAGCAGGGATTCAGCTTATTGTCGTAAGTGGACTGAGAGTACACCTCCTACCCCTGTGCTGGAGGCATCAACTTCTACGACAAATTGATGTGACGGATCTGGCATGATGAGGATAGGGGCAGATGTGACCTGTTTCTTGAGCTCCAAAAAAGCTTTCTCGGTTTCCTGATTCCAACAGAACAGTGCCTTGGGAAAGGTCAGGGCTGTTAAGGGAGTGGCGATGGACCTGTAGCCGCAGATGAAGCGACGTAAAAGTTTCCGAGGTGACAGGATTGAGGCATGGTGTGGCAGTGGCTTGCAAGCAGGTCGTGAAACACAAAGGGCACCAGGCAGTGATGGTGTTCCTGGTCCAATCGATGTGTGGGTTATGGTGGATCAACCAAGGCAGACCCAGGATGATTGTGGCGTGGGATCCTTCCATGATAAACAGGGTATCTGCTCGGAGTGATTCCCTAAGACCCACAGACCTAGAATGGGTGTTCTGTGAGTGATAACAGGAAGGTGGCTCCCGTCAATGGCTTGGACCTTGAGGTGGGTCTCCAAGGGCAGGAGGGTGATTCCCAGGGCCTTGGCTGAGGCTGCATTGATTAGATTCCGGTCAGAGCCTGAGTCGATTAATGCCTGCACCAGGTGGGACTGCTATTCATGTATGAGGAAGACAGGGAGTAGCCAACTCCCGGATGACTAAGTGGTGGTGTCCTGGCTGATCTCTACAGATGAAGACATAAATCCACTCGGCCCACCAGATCCATGAGCTCCTGGAGCGAGGAAGGGAATTCCTGAGAGACTAGTTGGTCTTTAAGTGCTTCTGACAGGCCCTCAAAAAAGATCTTGCTCATTGCACGTTTGTTCCATCCACTTGAGAGAGCCAGTGTTTGGAACTCAATGGCGTAGTTACCAAGTGGGAACCTTTGTGAAGATTCAATAGCTTGAGTCCTACTTCTCTGCAGTGACATGAGCGATCAAATACTCTCCTCATCTCCTTAAAAAAATACTCAAAGTTTGAGCAACAAGGATCATGGGCCTTCCAGAGTGCCGTGCTCCACTCTCTGGCTCTCCCTGAAAGGAGTATGATCACATATGCCACACATAGGTCATGACGTCAGCAAGGGCAGGTGTTCTGAGCAGCTCCTGCTGGTGGACTCCGAGAAGTGCGTCTTGACTCTTTAGCGCTGATTTCATGACATCAACATCTGCTGGATCTATAGCGCTGGCTGGATTATTCTGTCATGAGGCGAAGCAGAACGAGGTGAATTCAAGTGCAGATGAATAATCAGCGTTAAATGGCAAAGCGAACACGCGTGTCAAATGCTGGAGGATCAATCAGCATGGTGCCAAAGCGCAAAATGAGCAGCACACAGCAAGTGCTTTAATCCTGGAGTAATCAGTGGCTGATTCGAGACAGGTGTGCCAACAGGGCAGAAACAGGGGTGTGGGAAAGGACACAGAAAGGCTAGGGAAAACATGAGCACATGGAGAGAGAGTGACAGCGTGGGAAAATTACACCTTTGAAGCTGTTAAGTAGATTATTATGGAGCTAGATGAAAACAAATGACTGTATCTGCAAAATAACAACTTCTCAATTTTTTTTCCCTCAATGTGAGGACAAGGTTTTTGTTTTTGTTAACTTTCGTGTTTTTGTGGGTTCATCAGCACTCTGAACTAAATATGCAGCTGTTACGGGAAATCTGAATACAAAGAAAGGAGCCTGTTTTACATCAGAATCTTGGATAGTTTTAAAGAATTTGTTGTAGGGCTGAACAAGCCCTAGAATGAGCCATGAAGCTATTACATTCCAGGGCCCCTTTTTTTGCAGACTGCATGACGGCAGCTCCTAAGCTTGTCTGTCTTCTAAGACAATGCAGCCTCACTGACATCAGGAAGTGGGAAACTTAACCAAGCCCGGAAAAGGGGGCCATGTGGTGCCTGGAGCTATAACGATCCAGACGACCTCTACTTCAACCATGTAAATTGGCAATATGGTAAACAAAGGAGACAGTTTTATGCGTCTGAGTGGGGGAAGCACCCTGATAGCTCACTTAGCTCACTGATACTCTTGGTGACCTCCAGAAACAGGCCTTTCCATGAACAAAGGGACACATGATAGACACTATTGCAGATCATCTTTAAAGTGTGCCAATCGGGCAAACTTATATCTGTGTATAGTTACTTGGCATGTTTAATGTCTATATGTACCTCTGCTTATTCTACATACCTTAGAATGTGTAACCAGCATTTAGAAACTCCCTTTAACTACATAGATAAAGGCATGAATGAGTGTGTGAGATATGGGATGTGTAGTATCTACCGAAAGCTTATCTTCTTCAAAGAATGCGTATGTCCACGTGCTGCTAGTAACATGAACAGAGTGTAAACTTAATTCATAAAATGTATTAAAATTTCCAACTGGATGAGTACCACGTGATAGCCAAAAAACCCAGCCTAATGTATGCATAAAAGGAGGAAATCCCCCAATCACATCTGATTGGATCAATCACCCATGGGACAGCGACAGCAAAGGGTTAAAACGCCAAGCTCCGAGCACATAGTTATGTCGTCCAACGTCCAACATCTCCCAGGCGTCTTCCAACGTCATCCAACGACTGAACATCAACTTCACGTCTGAAGCAAGCTCTCTCGTCGCTCGTCTACCGCCGACTCTCGCCCTACATCTGACCAGCAAGCAAGCTGCTCATCTGCTATCTATGGCTTCACAAAACTTTCTGTTGGCACTTTTTTATTTACAGTATATTTTGTATAACTATTACTTACTTGTTGTGTTTATATTTTGTACATTTTCTTAAATTGAGACCTCATTTGTTTGTCAGTTGCTGCTGGTGTAAAACACTGTTTGAGAAATATAGTTGTAGGAATTAACAGGACGCAGAGTGGGCTATCACTCTATTGCACCCCAGGGGTCCCCTTTTAGTAAACTACATGACTCCAGCTTCTCCTTTTATCTGTCTTCTTCGACAATAAAGTCCCTCTCTTATCTGGAAGCAGGACTCGTAAGAGCCCCTGGAGAAGAGGGCCTACCACACCTGGAAGCTGTAAAAGCCCAAAGACCTCGACCTCCAACCTGTAAATTGGCCATCTGGTAAACAAGGGAGACATCTTTACACCTTTGAGTGGGGGAAACACCCTCCCTAACCTAAGTTTACTGATACCCCCTTTGACCTCCAGAGAGGCCTTTCCGCGAACAAAGGGACACATGGCCGAGACACGGCTGCCGATCAGCTCTGACACCTATATATATGTATCATATTATATCATATCACCTGTATTATCATGTAATATCTGTATGTATCTCTGTTTACTCTATCTGTCATAGAACATGTAACCAGCAGTTATAAAGTCTTTTTAACTAGATGAAGGCATGAATGAATGTGTGAGACATGTGATGTGTGTTATCTACAGAAAGCTTATCCTATTCAAGGAATGCTTATGTACATGAATTACTAGTAACATGAACAGAGCATGTGTAAATTTAATTAATAAAGGTATTAAAAGTTTCCAAACAGATAAGTACCACGTGATGGCCATATAGCCTGGCCTAATGTATGCACAAGGAGAGGAAACACATGAGGCGGGGATAATCCCGCAACCCCCTCTGATTGGAGCAATCACTCTTGGGATGGACCGATAACAAAGGGTTAAAACGCCACGGTCCGAGCACATCGTACTGTCTTCCAACGTCTTCCAACATCATCCAACGAATGGCCATCTGAAGGAAGCAAGCTCGCCACTTGGGCTTCGGCCCTTGTGAGCGCTACGACGTCTTCCAACGTCACGTCATCCAACGACTGACCATCCGCACATCTGAAGCAAGCTCTCTCTCTCGTCGCTCGTCTACCGTCGACTCTCGCCTTGCGTCTGACCGGCAAGCTAACAGCTCATCTGCTTTCCACGGCATCACAAAACTTCATGCCAGAACTTCAAATACGCCACAAAGGCTCGGCTAGAAGAAGCATCAGAGCTCCGCCGTCAGTAACCGAGCAACCAGCGCATCAGCGAAGGGCTTCCCAGAGAGACTTCATCACAGCGCCAGAGCACCAATCAGCAACGCCGTGATTCCCTAACACCGAACACGAATCACAGAGGAAGACCGCAGCGCAGCGCAAGTAAACAAACAAAAGCTTCATTCCTTGCTGAAATTGGTGCTCACGTCATAACAAACCGTAAGATTAAACCCAAGGCTCTGCTCTTGTGACTTTCAGGTCTCGTGAACATAGAAAAATTTTCAGTGAACTAGAAAATTAGGTTAACTTCATCATTTGAACTGCATTGTGTGTGTGTGTGCGCGCGTGTGTGTGTTTAATAGCTTAGTTTCATGTATCGTAGTATAGTCAAATAAATTCTTGGTTTTTGATAAAGATCTGTTGTCCTGGTCCCGTAATTTTAAGTTTAAACATTTGCCCAGGTCCTAAGTTACCTTGCTCATAATTGTCAAATACTAGATTTTGTTATCATCTGTGGCCACGTGATAAGCAGAACTGGTAAAGTTACACTAAATCATACTAAACGCTGGTCGGGTAGTTGATAAAGTGTACGCTATAAATTTCAATTCAGTTTTAATAAAATTGACCCGAATCCTTAAAGATTCGTTTCACCTCTGAACCAGAGCTGAAGTCCTACATAAATGGTGGAGAATAACGGGGCATTGTTTGACTTAAAATTTCATAAAACCAAGGCATTGTTACTGTATCTTTGCTATTTGAGTGGAAATGGTTTAGAGACAGAGAAACTGAGTTGTTTAACTTTATACGGTATGGTTATCGCGGCACGTTGGCGTATGAATGAATGAATGAAATACGACGCGAGTTGTGTTGAAACCGAAACTAAAGTAGAAGTGAATGTTTAAGTCGTTACAAAAAGCGCATTGAGAGAAGAGCAAGTTCTTTCTCTTATAAGGTCTTCAAAGCTAGCGAGAAGTGCATGTTCCACTTTCAAACTCGGCTATAAAGGTTAACTATTGTCTGCTGAGACAGACCAAGTCGCTATAGAAAAGCGCACCAAGAGAGGAGTAAGCGTGTTCCTTGCCCCTTCTCTTTAAAAGAGGCCTCCCATAGTGAATCTGTCTGTGCGTGTTCCACTTTCAAATTCATCTATGTCCCGGTACCGAGCGTAGAGTAGCTAACTAAAGTCTCGATACCTCTTGATTCGCGGAAACTAGTGAATTCGACGCGGTGCTCAGAGAGAGCGTCCAAGCGTGTTTCAGTAAGTTGCGATCAAGGAAATTGTGTGGTTAAAAGCCATGTGTATTTGTGTCTTATGTTTTATGTCGTATCTGACAAAGGGCTGAGATCCGCCGAGATCTCAGCAACATTGTGGTGTTAAGTGTGTTAACAGCCAAATTGTTTGCCTCACTCTAACGAGTGAAGTCGAGGTCGTTCAGCTACAGAGTTACTAGTGTTTTTCGGGTTGTTCAGTGTAAAACGCGCTGCCATTTTCACTGACCACCCATAAATGTTAAGCGGTGTACGTAACCATAGTGACGACTGTGACCCGGAACCTCTAAACAACCTTTTCCGGAATAATTTTTCAGTGCGCATACGCGGTCACCGTGCCAACGCCATCTAAAATCAGTTGTAAACAAAGCCTAGCATAAGCTACGCTAGTTAGCAAACCTAGCGCGTTTACACTATAGCCTATGTGCATGTAGCATCCATGCTAGTAGCATCGAAGGCTCGGGGTTAGCACGTAGCATCTTTCACTTGTGAATGCCCTGTTTGAAAGTTGTTAAAGTGACCTAACCTCTTTACATTCAATTTTAACTCACCTCAGTGGGTCTTTTCCCTTTTTCTTTTCTGACCCACTCCTTATTACTTCACGGATACTTATTGGGTTAATTAAAACTACTTTTAGAAATTTTTATGACCAAAATGTTGATAATTTTCTAATCGTTTTAATCAAAATTTTCAATTTAATTTCATACATTATTACAGTTTTAGCATTCATCGTACAGACACTGGTGGATTAACTGAACTGTAGCTACTTATATGATTTTGATTTAAACATAATTCAGGCTTGATCGCCAACCAGCATTATTACTTTGAAATTTAAATATTTTATTAAGTAATCAATTAGAGTTGGATGATTGATTTAGTTAATTAAAATAATCTGCTCCCAATTTTAGTGCTAATTAAAGCTCCATAATTAGCTAGAATTCATGATTTGAAATTCAAATTTCAAAATGTTTTCTCCCTATCAACTAGGACTTACTTGTCCTCACTCAGTTCACTTAACTGAGCCCAAACGGTTCAGTTGTCGGTTTGTCCGGTTGTCCTCACGATGAGGTTGTCCTCACGGTTGTCCTCACGATGAGTTACAGTGCATGAGTCACCCGTTCTGGCGTAGACTGGTGCCGGTGTGAGCATATTTTAATTAAATATACTTGTGCATGCAACAATAAAATTAAATAAATTCAAATTCAAATTTTATTTGTCACATACACAGTCATACACAGTACGATATGCAGTGAAATGCTTATACGACCGCTCCGTGACCTTAAATATTTTTACAAATGGAAACTATAAAACAAGATTTCAGCAAAGTTTAAAAATATATATATATATATATATATATATATATATATATATTTATAAAATCTGAAGTATAATATAATATAATATATTACAACTAATATAATATATTACAACTAGTACTAGGCGTCTGAGGTGGTAGAGACGCTGTCGGGCCTTTTTCACCACGGTGTTGATGTGACAGGACCATGACAGGTCCTGCGTGATGTGAACACCGAGGTACTTGAAGCAGTCCACTCTCTCCACTGGGCTCTCGTTGATGACGGGGTTCTGGTAGTTCCTCTCCTGCTTAGTGCAGAAGTCCACTATCAGCTCCTTTGTCTTACTGACATTTAGAAGAAGGTTGTTCCTCTGGCACCAGTTCTCCAGATTTCCAATTTCCTTTAGGTAGGCCGTCTCGTCGCTGTCAGAGATCAGGCCCACCACGACGGTGTCGTCAGCAAACTTAATGATGGTGGTGGACCTGGTAGTGGCCGCACAGTCATGTGTGTACAGAGATTACAGCAGGGGGCTCAGAACACAGCCCTGTGGGGCTTCAGTGCTGAGAGTGAGAGAGGCTGAGACGTGTCCACCCATCCTTACTGCCTGTGGTCTCCCAGTTAGGAAATTAGAGATCCACTGACACAGAGATGAGCTGAGTCCCAGGTGCTTGGTGGTGAGTGTGGAGGGAATTATGGTATTAAATGCTGAGCTGTAGTCGATGAAAAGCATTTTAACATAATTCCCCCTTCTAGTGTCCAGGTGAGTGAGTGTTGTGTGGAGGAGATGAGAGATGGAAATGATAGATTAATAGTTTCTATCATATTCTTAGTAAAAGAACATAGAGGTAAGGTAAGGAGACAGAGGTGAGCTAAGGACAGTGTGATGTCACAGTAGCAAGAACAGGCAGCATGAACTCAAATGAACTCTGGACAGGTAGCCATCTTGGATGTGAGATGCTTAGGGTTGTGTACCAAACAGACCCTAGGGATGATGTAATCTTTGTACCCAGAGCATCCAAAAGTACCTGATGTCCCTAGACATGATGTAATGTCAGCTGATATTAGCCCTAGACATTATGTAATGCCAATAGCCCCAGACATGAGGTAATCTCCTCAGACATGGGGTGATCTTAACTGTGATGTAACAGGGGCTGGATACATGTGCAGACATGTCAAATTTAAAGGGACACAGACAAATAACCAAAAGACACACACTCAGCTTAATGAATAATAAGTTTAATGAGAGTAGGCACAAAATAAAATGGCATGTGCACCTACATAGTGAATAAAATAAAAATACAAAGTATAAGGCCCAACATATAAAAGTACAGTAAAATAGGGGGCCTGGGTAAGCATCAAATAACAAAAGGCATAAGAAATTAAATATCAAGCCTTCTCTGACCCAGAACCACATTGATGGGAAGATCAGTGTGAGGAATAAAAAACAGAAATACCACGATTTAAAAGTGGTGTAGGCACTTCAGGAAAGTCAGTTTGGGTACCAACAGACATTTTAAAATCAATTCGAGGTATATGACGTAAGCAAACAAGATAAGAGAAAATGTAATTATAATGGGTGACAATACTTGGAAAAAGTTGGATTATAATGGGTTAATAATTTGATAAGAAATAAGAAAAAAATGTACAGAGGATTTTTTTTTCAGAGTTTCCCCCTGAAAACTGTATAAAAGAAATGTCCATGTCACAGTACTTCAGTCAGATTTTGGAGATGCATGGGACTACATCCTAGGCATTGCCGAGCTGGTTCACTTGGTTTTATTGCTGCAATAAATCCTGCCTTACTTCATGCAGATCTACAAGGAGTCCGGAGTCTTTTCTTTGGTTCTTTTTTAGGTTAAAGTTTTTGTGCAACATTTGTAATTAAGGCAACTGTAACTAGTGTAGGAGAAAAATCTCCCACACCGGCTGGGGGGAAACCAAATATCTTTGTCCTAGTATTGCACTGTGAGCATGCAGCAGGCATCAGCAATCGTGCAGTGGAGAAGGAGTCAACAAAACTAACTGGGCGATGGCTTGGGCGCACCACGCGGTGGCTATTGATGGGTAGCCCCTAGGTTTAGCCCATTCGCTCATCTGTCCAGTTAGTCGTTGACATGCCTTCCCCAAAACCTGCATGGTTGTGCTAAAAGTCACTCACACATCTGTTCGCCCTATTTTGTTTTTGTTTTGTTTGTTTCTTATTCCTCAATTATAACATCTGTGTCAGTAGTGGTTCTAGAACCCCGTCAAAACATGTCTCACACCGCAGACCACGTCAGTCGCGGCGAAGATCTGAAGACATCGCTAAGTGTTGCAACCGACAGCCTCCTACCTAAGGCCGCCGAAACACTAAAGCACCAGACACAGAACCAGCTGTATGACAACTTAACGAGCTTTATAAGGCAAGTCCCCAAGTCAGTGCTAAAATCCCAATGAACTGTCCAAAATCACCAGCAGAAGCCAACACGCGCACAACGACGCATCAAGCAGCTGGAACTGGAAGCCCAGGAGCGACAGAAAGGGGGTGATGAGGTAGAGCAAGACAAAGTGGAAATCACCAGGCTGCAAGAAACCCTGGCAACTACTATGCATGAAGGGGAACAAGGCAAGGCAGACTACGCTGATCTCTCCGAAAGGCTATGGTACGCAGAACGCTGCTAGAAATGCCAGGGCTGCCCCCAGGGAGAAAAACGGCAGAATTAAAGCCCTCAAAACTCACCTGGACAAGGCAAGTAACGAGATCAGCTACCTCCATGCGACAGCTGGACCATAGTAAAGAAGAGTCCTACAGCGTCACAGAGGAACTCAAGCCCGCCTGCGAATGGTGCCATGAGGAAACGATATGCACCCATCGCATTCCTGCTGAGCAAGACCAGTCCCCTATTCTTGAACCGACACGTAGTGGAAGAAGTGACGGGACGGGGTCGACGCATCCCCCAGCACCCTCCAAAGAACCCTACCTCACGGCCAAACACTGAGAACCTGCTCTCTCCAGCCACAGGACATCACACGGCGTAGACATATTCACGCCACATATGCCAGGCAGCCAAGACATCCACGTTTATCTATGAGACATCGATCTCTTTCTAAAACTGAGACTCCACATCACTGACTAAGGTATATTCTATCTGTTCCGAACAACATCCAGCTCTGAAGTGCGCGGCTTCCTACACTGGCAGCCTGCTCACACGAAGACTGACTACTATCTGCTCCAAGAAGCCCTCTTCACAGAAGTTGCTGACTCTGAGTTAGAATAAAGACTAGTGGCTGCTCTGAAAATGAGACAAGGTCGTCACAAACTTTCGCAAGCCCACTACAGCCGACTCATATAAGCACACTTTGGCACCCGAAATGAACCTGACATGGAAGAAGACTTTAACTTTAAGACTCTCATCTTGAGAAATCTCCATCCAGGAGTTAATCACCACCTCGCCTGTCCTCGAACAATGGACGTCCAGCAGCTGCGAGATCTGGCACAAAAGTCCTACAGCAAACAGAAGGTGGCTTCCGAAAAACATGCTAAATCATGGAGAGAAAGACCCGAGGAGCTTTCTGACTGCAAAGGTGTGAGCTGAACCTTCAGGCATACTCCCATACCGGCCTACAACTAAAACACGTGGCTCCCATCCACCTGACTGTGGGACCAATGGACCTTGTGCATCCGGTATACATTTCACCCCTCAACACGTACCTGCTCCTCATTGGCAAAGACCTGCTTAGCCGTTTGGTACCACTCATAGACTTTAAGCAGCTGGAAATATGGACCCAAGTCCACGAACCTTTGCCCCATCAAGCAGTAGGCTCCGGCGAGTCGCAGTGCCAAACCACTGACACCGCCACTGAGTCATGGGCAAATGACCAGACATTCACACAGAGCTCCGAACCAGACGTATGTTCGAGCCACAGTGGCCCAGACCCCTTCCTCTGTTCACTACAGGTGTACGACCCACACTCTGGTCCCCATCGAATCACGACCGAAATCAATGTCCAAGGTATACCTGTACCCGACAACGTACTAGCCCTGTGGGCAGAAAACTCGGCCATCAGTCAGAAACTCTTCTGGGCCTTGAAACGGAGACACCCCAGTTTGACACACGTCCCACGACACAGTCACCTGTCCCTCAGCCCAGGGTCAAACACCATGGCTATGCCCAAAATCATCTGTGCAGTGGATATGGCATGGAATAACAGGCAACCGAGTCATTATTTCCTCGTTGTCCCAAACCTACCACACGATATCTATGTGGGAGCAGACATCATGGACAGACTCAACACCTGCGTGGATACGCTGAACGACGTCATCCCCCCCCCATTACTTCAACTGACAAGGTCCATCTCTCACAAGAATCTGCGTTCAGGAACTCGGAACTCGCCGATGACAAATTCCTCGCGATCTACGCCGTATCAACACAGCCAGAAAAGGGACTACCAGTAGAAGAGAATACTACAGCTGAGGAGCCTTCACGAGACACTGCAGCGGAAGAACCATATGTCGGATTCAACGCACAGATACAACAAATCCTGAACGATGCGACGCCCTCCACAGTGAAGCGGATCGCCAAGGACTCAAAGAGGTGCTGTGCAAATATAAGAACTCCTTTGCAAAGGATACCCTGGATTGCGGCCTGACCAACATCCATACAGTGTGCATCCCAATCTATCCAAATGCGCCACCCACGTTTGTACGACAATACAAGATTCCCATAGCGTCATATGAGCCGGTGCAAGAAATCATCGACTCAATGTTAGAAAAGGGGGTCATCTGCCCGTGCAACAGCACATACTCCGCCCCGATATGACCAGTCCTAAAGCCTAATGACAAATGGCGCCCTACTGCCGATTACTGGAAATTAAATCAGCAGACACCTCTGTCATGTTGGCCCATGACTCAGCTGGACCAAGAGATCAAGGGCGCGACAATCCTCTCAACACTGGATTGCCTCTGGATTCTGGCCAATTCCGGTTCACCCTGATGACCAACACAAGCTGGCATTTACCTTCGGCAGCCGACAGTATACCTTCACGCGGTGCCCCTTTGGCTATGCTCACCGGCAGAGTTTAACATTTTCCTAAATAAAGCGTGCCCTGACGCCCGAGGTAACCTGATCTACATGGATGATGTGCTGCTCAAGAGCTCCAATGTAGCAGACCACCTGGCAGAAATCGATCATGTGCTAAGTCAGCTGACAGAAGCAGAAGCAAAGATCGCCCTTCACAAGGGTCAGGGGTGCAAGACCAAGGTGAACTATGTGGGCCTACTCATGGGACGAGAGGGCCTCGAACCCCAGTCCAGCCGTACCCAGGCCATCCAAAACATCAAAACACCCACTAACGTCTCCAAACTGCGGAGCTTCCTGGGAGTGTGTAACTATTCACGACAATTCGTGGAGAACTATGCAGACCTCGCCCAACCACTGACCACCCTCCTGAAAAAAGATGAACCCTTTGTGCGGACAGAAGCGCAAGACACAGCTATGAGGGAACTCAAGCAGCATTTGTGTTCTGCCCCATGCCTGGCATACTCAGACCCAGAGAAGGAATTCTACCTGTATGCTGGATTTTCTAACCACTTTGCCCAACCAAGGCAGAATGCCCCCCATCGTCTGTCCAAGAAATTTATTCCTCACTGGAACGGACCCCACGAGATCATAGATAAACTCTCACCTGTCGCCTACCGAATCAGGATCAAACAAGAGTGCAACGAACCAGCCCTTCTATGGGTACATCGAAATCAAATAAAGAGACATGTTGATCCTGAGAGGAAAGAAAAAGGGAGAAAAACGAACCCCCCTGACACAGACCAACAGCCTCACTAGCCCACCACACTGACATGATTACTACCCTGCTAGAGAATTAGGATTACACATATCCTCTCTTTAACACCACTTTTAACACAATGTCCTCTACCGCACTGCTAGGTCGAACTTCTAGTAGGGAGGAGTTGCTCCATACATGCAACACGGGGTTTGCTGTCTTAACCTCTTTCAGTATCCCTGTGACCCCTTTCCATTTGTGTTTTTCTGTCTCTTTGCATTCTTCTTTTCTCTCTCTCTCATCAGGGAACTACGTTAACCAAGCTTGAATCCGGCTCCCGAAATTAGGTTGATTCCCTTCACCAAAAGTGAATATGAATCATAAAACCGTTGTCAATAAATAAAACACAACCCAATCCTAGACAAAGCACCCCGACGTTGTAGTAAGTGTTTCAAGCCTGACAATACAAAATAACAAGGTTAGGCACCATGATTCAACTGGCAATGGAGTTGTTGTTTGTGTTTTGTGTGTGTCTGTTGTTTGTGTTTTGTGTGTGTGTGCCTCAGCGCAGGCCTCTACCAGCTTCATGACAAAGATAAACGGGTGATTGCCTATGCCAGCAAAACGCTGCTTCCTCCAGAATGCAAATACTCGGACTGTGAGACGGCCCTTCTCTGCACAGTATGGGCGATCCAGCGCTTTTCAAACTACATCTGCGCACAGAAGGTCATCATCGAGACATGTCACCAACCGGTCACCTTCCTCAATAGTCAGAGAATCAGGGATGGCATAGTGACCAATGCACGTATAGCTACATGGCTGATGGCACTCCAAGGACGAGAGGTGGAAGCAAGATACGCCCAAAACCATAAATCAGCTCTGGGAACGGGCTAGCTGCCTGCCAGAACTGCTCGACGGACGCATCAGCCCCACTGACAGAAGTCGGCGATACAGCCCAGCCACAGCCAACCAACCACAAGTACTTTGAGGAAAATGTGTGCGACGGGATGCCCATGGCATACGTTGACGGCTGCTCGTACAATCAATAAGGCAACCTTAAAGCCAGGGCGGGCGTGGTCTGGCTCAACGACAACCCCTGCCCACCGCAGCAGTTCAAGTTAGGAGCTCACTCCTCACAATACGCCGAAATAGCAGCCATTCTCATTACCCTTCAACTTGCCGCGTCCCATGGCATCAAAGAACTCCTGATCTGTACGGACTCAAACTATGCCCGGCTGAGCTTCACGTGCCACCTACCAGGATGGAAACTAAATGAGTTCAAGACAGCTAACAACAAGCCTGTCAAGCACCGGGAACTCTTCCAAGCATGTGATGCCATCGTCAACAAACACAACTTGATCATCTATTGGAAGAAGGTCCGGGCACAGTCACGTCAGCCAGGGCAGGACAAGAATCTCAACGACCACAGCGACGCCCTCGCTAAAGCTGGTGCATTGCACGGAGAGCCCTGGACATTCGACAACCTCCCTGTTAACCCATCCGTGGCAGCTATAACCCGCCAACAGCACGCCTCCGGCAGGCACTCCCCTGCCACCTCCCACATGGCTACGTCAGTCCACGTCACTGGGGCCGACTTACTCACCTTACAGGCATCAGATCCTGTGCTCCGAATCGTGGCCACCCACATCTCTGACCCGGTGGCCCATCCAGTCTCCGCGGCCGACCTGGCCAGGTTTCCCAACCTCCGCCGACTTCTCGACATCAAGCACATGTTGCATCTCCAGGACGGCGTCCTCACATATGTCCCTGAGCCCCACACTTCGCCAAAGCTTGTGGTCCCTCAAGGCCAAAGGGGGGTAATGCTGACGTACGCCCACGATGCACCATGCGCCGGCCATCATGGTGCCAAAGCCACCTACGAAGTCCTGAAACAGGTTGTATACTGGCCTGGTATGCAGCAAGACGTCGCAGAGTATGTAAAGGGGTGCTTGGTGTGCTGCCAATTCCAACCAGCAAGCCCCAACCACCGGGCACCACTGCAATGAAAGGGACTGAGCTTTCCATGGTCAGACCTACAAATCGATTGGGTGGGACCCCTACCGCAAAGAACACGCGGCAACAAGTACTTCCTCACTGTGGTTTGTGAGTTCACTAAGTGGGTAGAGTGCCTTCCAGCTCCCAACGACACAGCAGAGACTACTGCTTGCTTATTGATGAACCACATCTTCTCGAGATTTGGACTACCTTTAAAGGTGAATTCTGACCGAGGAACCCATTTCACTACTGAGGTCATGCAGGAAGTGTGTAAACTCCTGGGCAAACAAGCTAAGCTGCACATAAGGCATCATCCCATCTCATCGGGAGAAGTCGAACGGGTTAACCGAACAGTGACCAGCGTGCTGAAAAAGTATGTGGCCGTCAATCAGAACGATTGGGAGATGAAGCTTCCCCTGGTATTGATGGCCATCAGGGCTACCCCTCACTGGTCTACCGGAGTATCCCCGTTTGGACTAATGATGGGATGGCAAATGACACTGCCACTGCACCTGCTCTACCAACCTGGCGACGCAAACCTCGTCACGGCCTACACAGTCCACCAGGACCTGGAAGAGTTGCATCGGCACTTAAAAACGACGTTCGCCTTTGCACAACAACAACTTCAGAAAAGTGCAGAAGGCCAACGAGCATACTACAACCAAAAGGCCTCTCGCCAGGAATTCGACATCGGAGACAGTGTAGTACTACAGCTTTGCCCAACTAAGGCAGAATGCCCCCCATCATCTGTCCAAGAAATTTATTCCTCACTGGAACGGACCCCACGAGATCATAGATAAACTCTCACCTGTCGCCTACCGAATCAGGATCAAACAAGAGTGCAACGAACCAGCCCTTCTATGGGTACATCGAAATCAAATAAAGAGACATGTTGATCCTGAGAGGAAAGAAAAAGGGAGAAAAACGAACCCCCCTGACACAGACCAACAGCCTCACTAGCCCACCACACTGACATGATTACTACCCTGCTAGAGAATTAGGATTACACATATCCTCTCTTTAACACCACTTTTAACACAATGTCCTCTACCGCACTGCTAGGTCGAAGGAGGGAGGAGTTGCTCCATACATGCGACACGGGGTTTGCTGTCTTAACCTCTTTCAGTATCCCTGTGACCCCTTTCCATTCTCTTTTCTGTCTCTTTGCATTCTTCTTTTCTCTCTCTCTCATCAGGGAACTACGTTAACCAAGCTTGAATCCGACTCCCGAAATTAGGTTGATTCCCTTCACCAAAAGTGAATATGAATCATAAAACCGTTGTCAATAAATAAAACACAACCCAATCCTAGACAAAGCACCCCGACGTTGTAGTAAGTGTTTCAAGCCTGACAATACGAAATAACAAGGTTAGGCACCATGATTCAGCTGGCAATGGAGTTGTTGTTTGTGTTTTGTGTGTGTCTGTTCTCTTCCTCTCTGCTTATTTTTCCAGTGCCCAATGAAATTTGCAACAGAAACCTCATCAAGCAAAAGGGGGAGATGTAGGAATGAACAGGACGCAGAGTGGGCTATCACTCTATTGCACCCCAGGGGTCCCCTTTTAGCAAACTACATGACTCCAGCTCCTGCTTTTATCTGTCTTCTTCGACAATAAAGTCCCTCTCTTATCTGGAAGCAGGACTCGTAAGAGGCCCTGGAGAAGAGGGCCTGCCACACCTGGAAGCTGTAAAAGCCCAAAGACCTCGACCTCCAACCTGTAAATTGGCCATCTGGTAAACAAGGGAGACATCTTTACACCTCTGAGTGGGGGAAACACCCTCCCTAACCTAAGTTTACTGATACCCCCTTTGACCTCCAGAGAGGCCTTTCCGCGAACAAAGGGACACATGGCCGAGACACGGCTGCCGATCAGCTCTAAAGTATACCAATGGGACAAACTGACACCTATATATATGTATCATATTATATCATATCACCTGTATTATCATGTAATATCTATATGTATCTCTGTTTACTCTATCTGTCATAGAACATGTAACCAGCAGTTATAAAGTCTTTTTAACTAGATGAAGGCATGAATGAATGTGTGAGACATGTGATGTGTGGTATCTACAGAAAGCTTATCCTATTCAAGGAATGCTTATGTACATGAATTACTAGTAACATGAACAGAGCATGTGTAAAGTAAATCATAAAGGCATTAAAAGTTTCCAACCGGATAAGTACCACGTGATGGCCATATAACCTGGCCTAATGTATGCACAAAGGGAGGAAACACATGAGGCGGGGATAATCCCGCAACCCTCTCTGATTGGAGCAATCACTCGTGGGATGGACCGATAACAAAGGGTTAAAACGCCACGGTCCGAGCACATCGTACTGTCTTCCAACGTCTTCCAACATCATCCAACGACTGACCATCTGAAGGAAGCAAGCTCGCCACTTGGGCTTCGGCCCTTGTGAGCGCTACGACGTCTTCCAACGTCACATCATCCAACGACTGACCATCCGCACATCTGAAGCAAGCTCTCTCTCTCGTCGCTCGTCCACCGTCGACTCTCGCCTTGCATCTGACCGGCAAGCTAACAGCTCATCTGCTCTCCACGGCGTCACCAAACTTCGTGCCAGAACTTCAAATACGCCACAAAGGCTCGGCTAGAAGAAGCGTCAGAGCTCCGCCGTCAGTAACCGAGCAACCAGTGCATCAGCGAAGGGCTTCCCAGAGAGACTTCATCACAGCACCAGAGCACCAATCAGCAACGCTGTGATTCCCTAACACCGAACACGAATCACAGAGGAAGACCGCAGCGCAGCGCAACGCAAGTAAACAAACAAAAGCTTCATTCCTTGCTGAAATTGGTGCTCACGTCATAACAAACCGTAAGATTAAACCCAAGGCTCTGCTCTTGTGACTTTCAGGTCTAGTGAACATTACTAGAAAATTAGGTTAACTTCATAATTTGAACTGCATTGTGTGTGTGTGTGCGCGCGTGTGTGTGTTTAATAGCTTAGTTTCATGTATCGTAGTATAGTCAAATAAATTCTTGGTTCTTGATAAAGATCTGTTGTCCTGGTCCAGTAATTTTAAGTTAAAACATTTGCCCAGATCCTAAGTTACCTTGCTCATATTTGTCAAATACTAGATTTTGTTATCATCGGTGGCCACGTGATAAGCAGAACTGGTAAAGTTACACTAAATCATACTAAACGCTGGTTGGGTAGTTGATAAAGTGTATGCTATAAATTTCAATTCAGTTTTAATAAAATTGACCCGAATCCTTAAAGATTTGTTTCACCTCTGAACCAGAGCTGAAGTCCTACATAGTCTTAGTTTTTTTTTTTTTGTTTGTCCTATGTTTCCTTTCCTTACAGAAGTCTGTTGACCGGGGCTCTTCAACTCAAGCCATGGCTGGCCAGAGTCCAGCACAGTTTCTAATTCACCAACACCTTAAATTGAATGTGACTTTTCAATTTAATTTTAATGAAGCAAGTGGAGCAAAAGCAAGTGCAAACCTTCTTTAATATGGCAGTACAGAGTGAATAAAACATGGCATGAACATGGACTAAAATTAACTCAACAAAAGTACTAAACACATGAAAAGATCATAGGTGCAAGACACAGTAATAAAAATCTGCACAGAAACAAATCAGGAACAAAAATGAAAGCATGTGCACATGACCAAGAGGTGTGACTTGCAGATCAGATGATAGTCCACAGCCTCCATGGCTAAAATGAATGAATGAATAAATAAAGAAATAAATAAATAAATAAGCAAATAAAGCAATAAACTATATATATGGCTATACAATATATTTCATTGTTGTTTTACACATCTGCTTAAAAGTATTATGTGTTGAGTTGGACAGTGTAGGACCGTCTTCTGTTGTAGCGCCTCCTTAAACCAGCACAACAGCCGCACAACAGACACTGACAAAAATAAAGAGAAAGAGAAAAGAAATGGGGGAATAAAAAAGAGATTCTGTTTATCTATCCATGTTCCTGAAGTTGTTATAAAATATAAATGAAAAATCTAATCACAATAACCTTAGTTACTGTCTGGAACCAACAAATACATGTAAATCTGAAAATACATATTTCTTCTTCTGAATAGCACCCACAGTAGAGGAAATTTTGGTGACACTTACGCAGAGTAGAATCCAGCATGGTATGAGAATAATTATTATAGCACACGGGATAATGATGCCCAGGATCCATGCAGAACTTCCCCCAGCGGTGGTAGTGTTTGCTTGGACTGTAGGAGTCTGACCTGAATTGACAGGGGCTGCTGTCGTGGTGAAATCTGACACACCGCTAATTTGAAGAATTTCAGAAAGAAATCCACTTGGTGTCCACTTTGAGACACCTTCCACAAAGATGTATTCTGAATCAGCTATAATTGCAGTACCATTAAACCTGAAAGGAAAAAAAAGGGTCCCATTAAATCCCCTTGTTTAAAATGTCACATTCTGATTCTTTTTTTAAAATAAGTTTGTATTCACTTCCAAAAAAATAATAATCTACACAGTCCTGTTTCATTTTGACAGGCTAAATTATTTGACTGACACAAACTTAATACTCACACATTTTAATTGTATGTCACTGATAAAGTTCCTGTGGACATTGCTTTAATTTTCTAGATAAGCGTTAACATGGTTTTCCTCATAGAGGCTTAGTAAGAGTGTGATGATTCTACAAACCCTTTACGGTTATGGTTTACTATTTATGTGAGAGTTCATATCTCTAAGGTTGAGCGCAGTTGCTCTTAGTCCATCCTGTCCAAATGACTGCTACTGGGATATGATTTTCTTTCTCCCTCTTAAGAACTATTGCCAGCTAACAATTTCTTGTTTCATTTCCAGAATGTGTTGCTGGCATTTAAATGTTATTTTGGTTTAATTCCTGACTGTGTTTTTAGCAATATACCTAGCAGTGATTTATAGTGTACAACTTAAGATTTATTTATCTTATTTGTTTTAAAAAATATTACTTTAAGCAATGATAGGACAAAATATTAGGATTAAATGATTTGTCACATTTCACTTGCAGCTCAGTGAAATTATTATTATTATTATTATTATTATTATTATTATTATATATTAATATTATCTCAATGTCAAAGAGCTTGTACAACTTGGCTGTAGTATTGTCTCCCTTTATGTGGACCTGCCATGCTTTTTTGGACATGTTCTAAAAGAAAAAGCCTAGTGAGGATGTCGTGAAAAGTAAAAAAAAAAAAAAAAACTTAATGGCGTAACTAATACCTTTCAGGGATTTGA
Organism: Clarias magur; assembly: GCA_013621035.1. Lineage (NCBI taxonomy): Eukaryota > Metazoa > Chordata > Actinopteri > Siluriformes > Clariidae > Clarias > Clarias magur. The sequence goes on from QNUK01000718.1 coordinate 150,572, forward strand.
CTGATGTGCTAAAAGCAGGTACTACAAGATTAGATGGTGTTTTGACTGAATTGTCATTAGGATGTCACTCCATTGATGCTACATCAATAAAGGTTACACAGCGACCTCTTTAGGCTTGTTATGTAACAATATTCGGTCCATGCCATGTTGTAGAAGCAGGCATTACTGTAAGTTCATATTACATTCTTATTTTGTGTACCACATTTATGGTATGCACTTAGCAGGTTATCTGTGCATCTACAGTACCAAAGTTTGGACACACCTTTTTATTCACTGTTTTTTGTTTAGTGATTAATTTTCTACATTCTAGAACAAAACTGGGTTTTTTTTAACCCTTTTTTGAAATAACATGGAATTATGCAACTAAGTAACAACAACAGTCAGCTGTTATTTTAAGATACAGAGATCAGGTGTTCTGGAAGAGTATTGTCAAATGCATTTGCAAAAACCCATCATGCACCATGATGAAACTACCTTTCATGAAGACCTTCCCAGGAAAGCAAGAGCAGACCTTACCACTGCTGCAGAGAAGTTCATTTACCAGCCCCAGAAATCACCAGAGATTAGAGCCATTATTAATACATTACAGAGTGTAAGTAGCAGACCCTTGAACTGTTCAAAGGAAATTATTGCATCTTTTGGATGCCTTCAGCATTGTTTTCCAAATAACAATAAATAAATAAAATAAGAATCAGGATAGACCATTGAATTAGATGTACTGCATGTCAGATTCAGAGAATTTAGGATAAATATGCTATCCAATTCCTCTCACTATCACTTTGTGATGCAAGGCATTGCACTGAACCTGCTGACAAAATGGTTCAAAAAAGTTCTGTAGTAATCACCTGTTAACATCTGATTGGACAATGTACAAAAATTTTTTTCGCAAAGAATGTCAAGAAAGTATCATGAACTTTCATGAAAGACTATTGAAATTTTATACATAATTATATATGTATTTTTGTAAAGCAGCATTGAGATATAGAAAAAGGCACTTACATGTAATTGGCACGTGGGAAGACAAATGGAGGAGCATCTTTTGCATTCAGAATTGTGTTCAGCTAAAAAATAAGAGGTAAAATACAGTGTTACTTATATATGCTTGTTGGATATTTTTAACTGGGTAAATTATTTATATATTTATATTTATTTATTTATTTTTTTTTTTTTTGCTAGAACAATTGCTAACAATTACCAGGGTGTTGAGAGTGTTTTGGATTAAATCATAGGTTTCGTTCTGCAGCTGAAGATCCTTGGAGATGGTCACATTGCTGATTTGGAATTCAAAGCTAATACTGTATGAACTGTTGTCAATGTCTGTAAGGTAATTAATTAACAAAATTATATATCACACAATATAGTTAATATATTTTATTTACAATTCAGGTAGAGGCTAAGAAAATTGAGACTCACTCTCATAGACAACATCGTTTATGCTCACAGGTTCATTTAGTTTTTGTGTTGTAAGATCACGTGCTCTTCTGACCTTTGCATCCAATAGAGTGTGAGCAGCATTGACAACATCAGTCTTACTTGGAATTTTGGCTATGTTTTTAAACAACAGACGAATACTTATCACGACTTTCCCCACTCTGAGGTAGGAAAAAGCAAAATTATATAATTAATAAAATACATAAAAAATTAAAAGGATTAAAAAAAAAAAAGAATGGTTAGTTATTCATTAGGAAAATAAAAATTGAAATACAAAAACAAAAATAGCAATCAAGAACTACAGTATAATAGAAGAATGAGAAATGCATTACTCTGATTAAAACCTAAATATTAGGTGACTTACATTGGTGCAATCTCATTTAGGAAGGCTTTTGGTGTTTTGGTGCCGCCGTCTTGGAAGTAGTACTCCATGTCCCCATTAATCTGGTTCTTAGAACTCCTAGTAAAAGTAACTTATTTTAATGAAATGACGTAACTTAAAGCATTTTAATGCATATTTAAGCATTTCACTGCATAGCATGCTGTATATGTGGCAAATAAAATTTTAATTTAATTAAAAATGAAAAAATGAATTCCTCTGTGAACTTACGTGAAAAAAAAGCTAAAGGAGTTAAATAGTTCTTCACCAGGTTCATTAAGCAATGTGTTTAGCTGGAAATGAAAAATAATAATAATTAATATTATTATTTACAATAAAATATATATTATTAAGTGTAAGATTTTACATTTCCTTTTGCTTAGGAAAGAAAAAATCAAAGGTAATGTTTTGTACATTATATTTTTATTAGATTTTTAAACCTTAAGTGGACATAAATGTTAAGAATCAATATTCAGACACAACTGCATTTTGTAATACTGTGAATTAAAAAATGAAGAACATTTGTAAGCGCCAATTCTATCAACCACTTTACTCATCATATTACCCATTTCAGTTCCCCTATTTCCACCTTGTCCTTGTTTGATTACTGTTTTCATGCTTCACAGTTTTGTCAGCATCTGACATGAAGTGTTTCAGCGTTTTACTGATTACACCACTGGAAGTCTGCCCTGCCCTAACCCTATGTTTACTTTGTTGACTGTTGTACACTGTATATTGTTGTACATTGTTTTAAACTGTGAAACTGAATTAAATTTCATCTAAAGCCATTTTTGTTGTTGTTATGTATAGTCCACTCACAGCATTGTTTATGATGCTTTCCACTTGGTTGTAAGTTTTGTTACTTTGGACAAGATTCTCTGGCATGCTGATGTTACTGATGTTGAATGTGAAGGTGACTGCATAGGAGGTGTCTGAGATATCTGTTAAACAAAATACATGTCATTTTGAATTACTCCTAACCGATCGGTACTTTTTATAGGATAGAATTTAAATTTTGGTAAAGATCATATAGAACATACTCTCATAAATAACTTCCAGGATTTTAACATAATCAGTAAGATTTGTAAGTCGATTTTTCTGAAGACTCTGGATTGAACTGAGGATGAAAGTCCCACTGGGAACAGGAGAGGTGGAATTAAAGACCATCCTGGCCTGAACAAGTGATGAACCATATCTGAAATGACATGAGAAAAATTCAGATCTTCATTTCATTCTTCATTCAAGTCAATCATTTCAGGAGCCAGACAACACACTTTGTGAGCACACACTGATTATGACTGCTAATTTGTTCTAGTTAAGGTAAGATTTTATTGTCATTTTAACCATATACAGGTTAGTACACAGTGAAATGAAACTACTTCCCTTCGGTACCAAGGTGCTACATACAGTACAGTGGGTACGGAAAGTATTCAGACCCCCTTAAATTTTTTACTCTTTGTTATATAGCAGCCATTTGCTAAAATCATTTAAGTATTTTTTTCCTCATTAATGTACACACAGCATATTGACAGAAAAACACAGAATTTTTTTTTATTTTTGCAGAGTAATTAAAATAGAAAAACTGAAATATCACATGGTTCTGAGTATTCAGGCCCTTTGCTGTGACGCTCATATATTTAACTTAGGTTCTCTCCATTACTTCTGATCATCCTTGAGATGGTTCTACCCCTTCATTTGAGTCCAGCTGTGGACTCAAATGAATAGGAATAGCATCTTGAATAGGAAAGCCACACACCTGTCTATATAAGACCTTACAGATCACAGTGCATGTCATGTTGATTGGACTTAAATAGGAAAGCCACACACCTGTCTATATAAGACCTTACAGCTCACAATGCATGTCATGTTGATTGTAAAGCTGCTTTGCGACAATGTCAATTGTTAAAAGCGTTATACAAATAAAATTGAATTGATTTGAATTGAATGTCAGAGCAAATGAGGATCATGAGGTCAAAGGAACTGCCTGAATAGCTCAGAGACAGAAGTGTGGCAAGGTTGCAAAAGATCTGGCCAAGGTTACAAAAAAATTTCTTCTGCACTTAAAGTTCCTAAGAGCACAGTGGCCTCCATAATCCTTGAATAGAAGACGTTTGGAATGATGAGAACCCTTCCTAGAGCTGGCCTTCTGGCCAAACTGAGCTATCGGGGGAGAAGAGCCTTGGTGAGAGAGGTAAAGAAGAACCGAAAGATCACTGTGACTGAGCTCCAGAGATGCAGTCGGGAGATGTGAGAAAGTTGTAGAAAGTCAACCATCACTGCAGCCCTTCACCAGTTGGGGCTTTATGGCAGAGTGGCCCGATGGAAGCCTCTCGTCATGAAAGCCTGCATGGAGTCTCCAAGATGGTGAGAAATAAGATTCTCTGTTCTTATGAGACCAAGATAGAACTTTTTGGCCTTAATTCTAAGTGGTATGGGTGGAAGAAACCAGGTAGCATCATGCTGTGGGGGGTGTTTTTCAGCTCAGGGGCAGGACGATGGGTTGCAATTGAAGGAAAGATGAACGCGGCCAAGTGTAGGGATATCCTGGACGAAAACCTTCTCCAGAGTGCTCAGGACCTCAGATCCTGTTTCAACTGGGCCGAAGGCTCAACTTCCAACAAGACAATGACCCTAAGCACACAGCTAAAATAACGAAGGAGTGGCTTCACAACAACTCCATGACTGCTCTTAAATGGCCCGGCTAGAATGGCTCATGACTTAAACCCAATTGAGCATCTCTGGAGAGACCTGAAAATGGCTGTCCACCAATGTTTACCATCCAACCTGACAGAACTGGAGAGGGTCTGCAAGGAGGAATGGCAGAGAATCCCCAGGTCTGAAAAACTTGTTGCCTCTTTCCCAAAAAGACTCATTGCTGTATTAGATCAAAATGACTAAATACTGAGGAAAGGGTCTGAATACTTAGGACCATGTGATATTTCAGTTTTTCTTTTTTAATACATCTGCAAAAATGTCAACAATTCTGTGTTTTTCTGTCAATATGGGGTGCTGTGTGTACATTAATGGGGAAAAAATTAACGTAAACGATTTTAGCAAATGGCTGCAATATAACAAAGAGTGAAAAATTTAAGGGGGCCTGAATACTTTCCGTACCCACAGTACATACAACATAGAATTACCTAAATAAATTAACAAAACTAACTAGCTAACACACCTAATTATTTGACTAGCTAAGAATGAGTAAAACTATATAAATACTATACAAAAAGATACATGTGCAAAGTGCATGTGCAAATGTGGACAAAATGGCACAATGCAATACTTGTTGGTAACGAGTTGAGTGAATCCAAGTAAATTGTGAAATTAATATCGGGGCACATACATAGGCGCAAGCTCCTTCAGGAAAGCCTCTGGTGTTTTGGTGTCTCCATCTTGGAAGTAGTAGACCATGTTACCATACACCTGATTTTTTGAACTCCTGCTCACAAAAAAAAGAAAGAAATTATTTTATTTACAATAAGAAATTATTTTCCTAAAGGGGAAATGAATACAACTGTGAACTTACGTGAAATGAGAGCTTTGGGGTTGAAATAGTTCTGCACCTGGTTCATTTAAAAGTGTATTCATCTGGAGATATATTTTTAATTTAAGGTGAGATTTTTTTTTTATATACGTTACAATTGTTATTTTTATATGATTTTAAAAAATGGATTTCTGTTAGTTGTTTTTGTGTGTAAAGTAATTTACACTTACAGCATTGTTCATGATGCTCTCCACTTGCTCATAAGTGTAATTTCTAAGCTCAGGGTTCTCTGGCATGCTAATGTTCCTTGTGCTGAATTTAAGAGTGACTGCATAAGAGGTGTCTGAAATTTCTACAGAACAAATCACATGTAAATTAGAATAGCTGATAAAGATACATTGATAAGATAAAAGTTTGTATAGTGTGTAATTGTCTTATTATTTAAAAGATAAATACATACTATCATAGGTAAAGTTCACCAGTTTTACAGAGTCAGTAAGGTTTATAAGTCGATCATTTAGAAGAATTTGAATTGCACTGAGCACCAAACTCTCACTAGGAACAGGAGAGGAGGAATTGAAGACCATCCTGGCCTGAATCAAAGCTGAACCATTTCTGGCAAAATAAAGAATCATACATTTTGCCAATCAAAATCTTGCATGAATATTTTTTCATATGTTCTCATACCTTATATATATATATATAGTTAAATACTTACATTAATGTAGGCGTTTCCATTGTAGTTACTGTGCTCATAGTGCTTGGGTTAGGAGACAGATCCATTACATACATTGAGGATAGGGTGTTTAACATCACAGGTGTCGATTGTGTTGTGGGTGTTGTAGTCAATAGTACAGGTGTGGCTGTAATCATTTCTTCATTACTTTGTTCTTTTGTTGTGCTTATTGAAACTGTTGTTGATACAGTCAGTGGTGCAGATGAAAGTGTTGTAATTGTTTCCATACTTGTTGGTTCATTCAGTGATATAACTGGAAATTTATAATTTGTAAAGTCAGTTATTATTTCTGTTGTTTGTGCTATGGTTGTTGTAGCTTGTACAGTGCCCTCACTCAGAATAGGCAAGTCTATATTTTTTGTTATAGTTGATAGTAAAGTTGTAGCTATTGTCCTTTCCTCTGTGTTTGTTGTTTCCTCAATAGTAGTAGATGGAAATACAATAATTGCTGAGGTGGTTGTTTCTGCAGATGGTGGTTTGTTCGTTGTATCTTGTGTTGAGTGTTCAGTGGCAACAGTCAATTTTGCAGTTGATGGTAGACTTGACAGTACAGTTGCAGCTGTTGTGGTTTTTTCTGTGTTTGTTGTTTCCTCAATGATAATATTAGGAAATAGAGTACTTGTTGAAATTGTCGTTTCTTCTGATGTGGTAATAGTTAATTCTGTAGGTGGTGTAATCATAGTAGTTGGAGATAAAGTAATTGCAGAGCTTGTTGTTTCAGCTGGTGTTGATGCTGGGGTTGTTGTAGATTGTGTTGTGTGTTCAGTGCTAATAAGCAATTCTGTAGTTGGTGGTAGTGTTGTGAGTAAAGGTGTAGCTGTTGTGCTTTCTTTTTTGTTTGTTGTTTTCTCAAGTGTATTAGTTGGAAGTAAAGTAATTGTCGAGGTTGTTGGTTCTGCAGTTGTTGATGCTGGGGTTGTTGTACCTTGTGTTGTGTGTACAGTGGCAACAGCTAACTCTGCAGTTGATGGTAGACTTGACAGTACAGTTGTAGCTGTTGTGCTTTTTTCTGTGTTTGTTGTTTCCTCAACGGTAAAATAAGGAAATAGAGTACTTGTCGAGATTGTGGTTTCTGATGTTGGTGTTGTAACTTGTGTTTTGTCATCAGTGGTAATAGTTAATTCTGTAGGTGGTGTAATTATTGTAGTTGGAGATGAAATAATTGCAGAGCTTGTTGTTTCAGCTGTTGTTGATGCTGGAAAAAGAGTACTTGTCGATATTGTGTTTTCTGTTTTTGGTGCTATTGTTGTTGTGCTGTCAGTGGTAATAATCAATTCTGTAGTAGGTATTAGTGTTGACAGTAAAGTTGTTGCTGCTGTGATTTCTTCTGTCTTTGTTGTTTCCTCAATGATAGTAGTTGGAAAAAGAGCATTTGTCGAAATTGTAGTTTCTGCTGTTGTTGGTGCTATTGTTTTTGTAACTTGTCTTGTGTCATGAGTGGTAATAGTTAATTCTGTAGGTGGTGTAATCATAGTAGTTGGAGATAAAGTAATTGCAGAACTTGTTGGTTCAGCTGTTGTTGATGCTGGGGTTGTTGTAGATTGTGTTGTGTGTTCAGTGCTAATAAGCAATTCTGTAGTTGGTGGTAGTGTTGTGAGTAGAGTTGTAGCTGTTGTGCTTTTTTCTGTGTTTGTTGTTTCCTCTATGATGAAATAAGGAAATAGAGTACTTGTGGTTTCTGTTTTTGGTTCTACTGTTGGTGTGCTATCAGTTGTAATAGTCAATTCTGTAGTAATAGCCAATTCTGTAGTAGGTGTCACTGTTGACAGCAAAGTTGTAGCTGTTGTGCTCTTTTCTCTGTTTATTGTTTCCTCAGTGATAGTAGTTGGAAATAGAGTACTTGTGGATTCTGCTGTTGTTGGGGCAAATGTTGTTGTTTCTTCTGTCTTTGTTGTTTCCTCAATGATAGTAGTTGGAAATAGAGTACTTGTCGATATTGTGTTTTCTGTTTTTGGTGCTATTGTTGTTGTGCTGTCAGTGGTAATAATCAATTCTGTAGTAGGTATTAGTGTTGACAGTAAAGTTGTTGCTGCTGTGATTTCTTCTGTCTTTGTTGTTTCCTCAATGATCGTAGTTGGAAAAAGAGCATTTGTCGAAATTGTAGTTTCTGCTGTTGTTGGTGCTATTGTTGTTGTAACCTGTCTTGTGTCATGAGTGGTAATAGTTAATTCTGTAGGTGGTGTAATCATAGTAATTGGAGATAAATCAATTGCAGAACTTGTTTCAGCTGGTGTTGATGCTGGGGTTGTTGTAGATTGTGTTGTGTGTTCAGTGCTAATAAGCAATTCTGTAGTTGGTGTTAGTGTTGTGAGTAGAGTTGTAGCTGTTGTGCTTTTTTCTGTGTTTGTTGTTTCCACAATGATAAAATAAGGAAATAGAGTACTTGTTGAGGTTGTGGTTTCTGTTTTTGGTTCTACTGTTGGTGTGCTATCAGTTGTAATAGTCAATTCTGTAGTAATAGCCAATTCTGTAGTAGGTGTCACTGTTGACAGCAAAGTTGCAGCTGTTGTGCTCTTTTCTGTGTTTATTGTTTCCTCAATGATAGTAGTTGGAAATCGAGTACTTGTGGATTCTGCTGTTGTTGGGGCAATTGTTGTTACTTCTGTTGTCCCATCAGTGCTAATAGGCAATTCTGTAGTTGTTGTTTCAGCTGTTGTTGATGCTGGAAATAGAGTACTTGTCGATATTGTGGTTTCTGTTTTGGGTGCTATTATTGTTGTGCTATCAGTGGTGGTACTCAATTCTGTAGTAGATATTAGTGTTGACAGTGAAGTTGTAGCTGCTGTGAGTTCTTCTGTCTTTGTTGTTTCCTCAATGATAGTAGTTGGAAATAGAGGACTTGTGGATTCTGCTGTTGTTGGGGCAATTGTTGTTGTTTCTTCTGTCTTTGTTGTTTCCTCGATGATAGTAGTTGGAAATAGAGGACTTGTGGATTCTGCTGTTGTTGGGGCAATTGTTGTTGTTTCTTCTGTCTTTGTTGTTTCCTCAATGATAGTAGTTGGAAATAGAGTACTTGTGGATTCTGCTGTTGTTGGGCCAATTGTTGTTGTTTCTTCTGTCTTTGTTGTTTCCTCAATGATAGTAGTTGGAAATAGAGTACTTGTCAAAATTGTAGTTTCTGCTGTTATTGGTGCTATTGTTGTTGTAACTTGTCTTGTGTCATGAGTGGTAATAGTTAATTCAGTAGGTGGTGTAATCATAGTAGTTGAAGATAAAGTAATTGCAGAACTTGTTGTTTCAGCTGTGGTTGTTGTTGGGGTTGTTGTAGATTGTGTTGTGTGTTCAGTGCTAATAAGAAATTCTGTAGTTGGTGTTAGTGTTGTGAGTAGAGTTGTAGCTGTTGTGCTTTTTTCTGTGTTTATTGTTTCCACAACGATAAAATAAGGAAATAGAGTACTTGTTGAGGTTGTGGTTTCTGTTTTTGGTTCTACTGTTGCTGTGCTATCAGTTGTAATAGTCAGTTCTGTAGTAGGTGTCACTGTTGACAGCAAAGTTGTAGCTGTTGTGCTCTTTTCTGTATTTATTGTTTCCTCAATGATAGTAGTTGGAAATAGAGTACTTGTGGATTCTGCTGTTGTTGGGGCAATTGTTGTTGTTTCTTCTGTCTTTGTTGTTTCCTCAATGATAGTAGTTGGAAATAGAGTACTTGTGGATTCTGCTGTTGTTGGGGCAATTGTTGTTGTTTCTTCTGTCTTTGTTGTTTCCTCAATGATAGTAGTTGGAAATAGAGTACTTGTCAATATTGTGGTTTCTGTTTTTGGTGCTATCGTTGTTGTGCTATCAGTGGTAATAATCAATTCTGTAGTTGGTATTAGTGTTGACAGTGAAGCTGCTGTGATTTCTTCTGTCTTTGTTGTTTCCTCAATGATCGTAGTTGGAAATAGAGTACTTGTTGAAATTGTAGTTTCTCCTGTTGTTGGTGCTATTGTTGTTGTAACCTGTCTTGTGTCATGAGTGGTAATAGTTAATTCTGTAGGTGGTGTAATCATAGTAATTGGAGATAAATTAATTGCAGAACTTGTTTCAGCTGGTGTTGATGCTGGGGTTGTTGTAGATTGTGTTGTGTGTTCAGTGCTAATAAGCAATTCTGTAGTTGGTGTTAGTGTTGTGAGTAGAGTTGTAGCCGTTGTGCTTTTTTCTGTGTTTGTTGTTTCCACAATGATAAAATAAGGAAATAGAGTACTTGTTGAGGTTGTGGTTTCTGTTTTTGGTTCTACTGTTGGTGTGCTATCAGTTGTAATAGTCAATTCTGTAGTAATAGCCAATTCTGTAGTAGGTGTCACTGTTGACAGCAAAGTTGCAGCTGTTGTGCTCTTTTCTGTGTTTATTGTTTCCTCAATGATAGTAGTTGGAAATCGAGTACTTGTGGATTCTGCTGTTGTTGGGGCAATTGTTGTTACTTCTGTTGTCCCATCAGTGCTAATAGGCAATTCTGTAGTTGTTGTTTCAGCTGTTGTTGATGCTGGAAATAGAGTACTTGTCGATATTGTGGTTTCTGTTTTGGGTGCTATTATTGTTGTGCTATCAGTGGTGGTACTCAATTCTGTAGTAGATATTAGTGTTGACAGTGAAGTTGTAGCTGCTGTGAGTTCTTCTGTCTTTGTTGTTTCCTCAATGATAGTAGTTGGAAATAGAGGACTTGTGGATTCTGCTGTTGTTGGGGCAATTGTTGTTGTTTCTTCTGTCTTTGTTGTTTCCTCGATGATAGTAGTTGGAAATAGAGGACTTGTGGATTCTGCTGTTGTTGGGGCAATTGTTGTTGTTTCTTCTGTCTTTGTTGTTTCCTCAATGATAGTAGTTGGAAATAGAGTACTTGTCGAAATTGTAGTTTCTGCTGTTATTGGTGCTATTGTTGTTGTAACTTGTCTTGTGTCATGAGTGGTAATAGTTAATTCAGTAGGTGGTGTAATCATAGTAGTTGAAGATAAAGTAATTGCAGAACTTGTTGTTTCAGCTGTGGTTGTTGTTGGGGTTGTTGTAGATTGTGTTGTGTGTTCAGTGCTAATAAGAAATTCTGTAGTTGGTGTTAGTGTTGTGAGTAGAGTTGTAGCTGTTGTGCTTTTTTCTGTGTTTATTGTTTCCACAACGATAAAATAAGGAAATAGAGTACTTGTTGAGGTTGTGGTTTCTGTTTTTGGTTCTACTGTTGCTGTGCTATCAGTTGTAATAGTCAGTTCTGTAGTAGGTGTCACTGTTGACAGCAAAGTTGTAGCTGTTGTGCTCTTTTCTGTATTTATTGTTTCCTCAATGATAGTAGTTGGAAATAGAGTACTTGTGGATTCTGCTGTTGTTGGGGCAATTGTTGTTGTTTCTTCTGTCTTTGTTGTTTCCTCAATGATATTAGTTGGAAATAGAGTACTTGTCAATATTGTGGTTTCTGTTTTTGGTGCTATCGTTGTTGTGCTATCAGTGGTAATAATCAATTCTGTAGTTGGTATTAGTGTTGACAGTGAAGCTGCTGTGATTTCTTCTGTCTTTGTTGTTTCCTCAATGATCGTAGTTGGAAATAGAGTACTTGTTGAAATTGTAGTTTCTCCTGTTGTTGGTGCTATTGTTGTTGTAACCTGTCTTGTGTCATGAGTGGTAATAGTTAATTCTGTAGGTGGTGTAATCATAGTAATTGGAGATAAATTAATTGCAGAACTTGTTTCAGCTGGTGTTGATGCTGGGGTTGTTGTAGATTGTGTTGTGTGTTCAGTGCTAATAAGCAATTCTGTAGTTGGTGTTAGTGTTGTGAGTAGAGTTGTAGCCGTTGTGCTTTTTTCTGTGTTTGTTGTTTCCACAATGATAAAATAAGGAAATAGAGTACTTGTTGAGGTTGTGGTTTCTGTTTTTGGTTCTACTGTTGCTGTGCTATCAGTTGTAATAGTCAATTCTGTAGTAATAGCCAATTCTGTAGTAGGTGTCACTGTTGACAGCAAAGTTGCAGCTGTTGTGCTCTTTTCTGTGTTTATTGTTTCCTCAATGATAGTAGTTGGAAATCGAGTACTTGTGGATTCTGCTGTTGTTGGGGCAATTGTTGTTACTTCTGTTGTCCCATCAGTGCTAATAGGCAATTCTGTAGTTGTTGTTTCAGCTGTTGTTGATGCTGGAAATAGAGTACTTGTCGATATTGTGATTTCTGTTTTGGGTGCTATTGTTGTTGTGCTATCAGTGGTGGTACTCAATTCTGTAGTAGATATTAGTGTTGACAGTGAAGTTGTAGCTGCTGTGAGTTCTTCTGTCTTTGTTGTTTCCTCAATGATAGTAGTTGGAAATAGAGGACTTGTGGATTCTGCTGTTGTTGGGGCAATTGTTGTTGTTTCTTCTGTCTTTGTTGTTTCCTCAATGATAGTAGTTGAAAATAGAGTACTTGTCGAAATTGTAGTTTCTGCTGTTATTGGTGCTATTGTTGTTGTAACCTGTCTTGTGTCATGAGTGGTAATAGTTAATTCTGTAGGTGGTGTAATCATAGTAGTTGAAGATAAAGTAATTGCAGAACTTGTTGTTTCAGCTGTGGTTGATGTTGGGGTTGTTGTAGATTGTGTTGTGTGTTCAGTGCTAATAAGCAATTCTGTAGTTGGTGTTAGTGTTGTGAGTAGAGTTGTAGCTGTTGTGCTTTTTTCTGTGTTTATTTTTTCCACAACGATAAAATAAGGAAATAGAGTACTTGTTGAGGTTGTGGTTTCTGTTTTTGGTTCTACTGTTGCTGTGCTATCAGTTGTAATAGTCAGTTCTGTAGTAGGTGTCACTGTTGACAGCAAAGTTGTAGCTGTTGTGCTCTTTTCTGTATTTATTGTTTCCTCAATGATAGTAGTTGGAAATAGAGGACTTGTGGATTCTGCTGTAGTTGGGGCAGTTGTTGTTGTTTCTTCTGTCTTTGTTGTTTCCTCAAAGATAGTAGTTGGAAATAGAGTACTTGTGGATTCTGCTGTTGTTGGGGCAATTGTTGTTGTTTCTTCTGTCTTTGTTGTTTCCTCAAAGATAGTAGTTGGAAATAGAGTACTTGTGGATTCTGCTGTTGTTGGGGCAATTGTTGTTGTTTCTTCTGTCTTTGTTGTTTCCTCAATGATAGTAGTTGGAAATAGAGTACTTGTGGATTCTGCTGTTGTTGGGGCAATTGTTGTTGTTTCTTCTGTCTTTGTTGTTTCCTCAATGATAGTAGTTGGAAATAGAGTACTTGTCGAGGTTGTGGTTTCTGTTGTCGTTGGGGCTATTGTTGTTGTAACTTGTGTTGTGTGTTCAGTGGTAATAGTCAATTCTGTAGGTGGTGCTAGTGTTGATAGTAAAGCTGTAGCTGTTGTGCTTTCTTCTGTGTTTGCTGTTTCCTTAGGTGTAGTAGTTGGCAATGAAGGAATTGCTGTGATGGTTGTTTCTGTTGTTGTTAGTGCTATTGTTGTAGTATCTTGTGTTGTATGTCCAGTGGTAATAGTCACTTCTGTGGTTGGTGTTATAATTGACAATAAAGTTGTAGCTTGTGTGCCTTCTTCTGTGTTTGTTGTTTCCACAAGCACATTTGTTTCTGTTGTTGCTGTCATTTGTGTTGTTATTAAATTAGGTATCAGCCATAGGCATACTGTTGCAAATATAGAATTTTATTATTTAATGCACTAATTAATCAATACATTTTAACAATCATTGTAATCTGTCTAAAATTAGGTCAATACCTTTTTTTGCCAGAAATTACAGGAAAATTATTTACTCTTATTAGTCTTCATTTCTAAATAATTTAAAACCAATTTTTATATAAGCAAGTTATTTATTTCAAATAAAGTTATTTTTGGAACTAAGTAAGCAAATTTATTTTTTTAAAAATTATCATCTTGCAAAGCAGACCAAGTTACTTGCAATCCAAGGTTCCACTGTATTTCATATGGAAAATGTGTTTCACAATACAAAAGTTAATCTCCGGAACATATTAAATTTGTATGCTAAGATACCACATCAATGCTTTTTGTTAATTAATTTTTCTTCATTCTAGAACAATCCTGGAGATTAAAAAAACTATGAAATTATGTGACCAAGTAACAAAAGCAGTCAGTTTTTAATTTAAAGACATGAAGACCAATTGTTTTGGGACTGTTTTGTTCAAGAACAGTATTATCAAATGCATTTGCAAAACCCAGCCAGTACTATGATGAAACTAGCCCTCATGAAGGCTATCACAGGAAAGCAAGACCAAAACTCCTCTACTGCAGATAAGTTACCAGCCTCAGAAATCAACAATTAACAAATGAGAGCCATTAGGAAGGCTTTACAGAGAATAAGTATCAGAAACATCACAATATTAACTGTTTGCATGAGATTATTGCATATTTTCGATGCCTGAAGTATTTAGAAATAAAAATCAGAAAAGGTCATTGTACTAGAAGGTGAGTCCAAACTTATGACTGGTACTGTATCTGTTCTCCAATTAATTAACATTATTCATAACACAAAATGTTTATGTAAAATTATTCATATGAATTGTATAACAATTGTACATGCATACATACAGTGTTGAACTAATAAATATGTAAATATGTGATTACCATGCATTAAATTTTAATATGAAATATCAGGTGTACTTACATATAGTAAGAGGAGTAATGTAACTGATGCCATTGCATTTAGAAGAAGCAAACCTGTTGATATTTAGTGAGATCAAATTGAGATTTAATGTATTAAATGTGTAAAATAATGTCTATTTGACTTATCAACACCAAATGTAAATTTAGCACTAACTTTTAAAATGCAGTAATAATAATAATAATAAAAATTAAAAAAAATAACAAAGAAATCATTAAAATATATGTTACCTTATTTTATTCTTTAAAGCCATAACAATGCAAATGCACATGAAATTTGGTTCTCTGTAACTCTTTTAGCAACAGCCTTAATAACAACCGGGTCGGTCTTCACCCTTAATATAATGTTTCAGGAGGAGTGGTGATGGGTGTCTCCATTCCTTGTGACAAAAGGCTTGAACATACCTTGACAGTAATGGGTGTTTCTTAAGACAAGGATAATTATCAGAAATAGACGTATTTACTTTACTTTTTCCTACATATAGTTATGGACTATTATTAGTAATTACAATTAATATATTGTTATTTAATGTTTTGTTCTTAATAAATAAAACCCACATTAGAAATTTTCAAATGGTTTGTCCACATTTAGATAACTTTGTTGTTTCATAATTAAGAGATCTATTTCAAAATAAATAAATAAATAAATAAATAAAATCATTAAAAAGTATTACAAATTATAAAAATATTCATTTGATTAAAAAAATTATAAATGAGCATTATGCACAATTTTTTCCATAAATAAAAATGACAACTTTCACATTCTGTATTTGTATTTATCATGTATTGATCATAATTAGATAGTAATGTTACAACATGTTCTCTATTTTATTTTTGAATACATTTCTATTTGAACTCTTTCAGTCTTCAGTTAATTCCCTACTGTGTTATTTATTTATTATTCCATTTGAGACATGGTAATTTTTCTTGTAGTTCGTGTAGTCTCTGTTTTCTGAATGTAACCTATACTGGTCTATATTTAAACACAGCAAGTCATGATGCAGTGTGTGTTCTGACACCCTTCTAGAGCCAGCATAAATTCTCACAGCAATTTGTTCTACAGTAGCTCTTCTATGGAATTTGACTAGACAGACTATCCTTCACTCCACACACGCATTGCTTGGCTGCCCATAATGCTGTCACCAGTTGTGCTTTCCGTGGAGCATATTTGGTAGTTACTAACCACTGCATAGTAATATGTGCAATGTGAATATCCCACAAGACTTGATATGGAGACACTTTGACACAGTCATCTGGACATCACAGCTGTCAAAGTCACTTAGAACTTTGCACATTTTTGCTGCTTAACTTTGTGAACTCTGCTTATTTGCCACCTAATATATTCAATTAATCTTATTCACTTTAAAAGCATGTTTGGCAATTTTCATTGTTAGCAAAATTTATGGAAATAAGTTCAAAAAGTGTGAGAAAAGCATATATGAATCACATGTATGAATCATAATTTGATAAGCAAGCCAAGGACAATGGTGGCAGGGGAAAAACTCCCTGAAATGACAATAGGAAAAAGCTTTGTGTGACAGTGGGGGGGCCATATTCTTTTACCATCTGCCAGCTTCTCACACAACCAGGAGGAAGAGAACTTCAGAAAACTTCAGAAACCATGATCAATTCTGCTGTGAGCCACCATCCTTCTGTCATCTACTCCCTAAGGACCACTGAAAATCAGTCCAACGAGTAGCATGTTTTGAGTGCCACGTCTGACCGTGGCTATGTTCACTGCTCCTGATATTGCATCTGCTATTAATGCTATTATAGTTTTTTAGTTTGTTTTCATTCACTTAAAAAACCTTCTTCAACTACTGACTCCAGATGACCCCAAGTCCAAATATTAACTGGAAGGTCATTTCTAACTTTGGGGCTTTATAGAAACGGCTCTGCTCCCGTATGTAGCTTTCATTATACAAGGTACTGACAACCAAACTAATTTCTTTGATTTTAGTAGATCATCATCATGACACCTGCCTTGCTCATTTGTGATAAACATATAAATAAAAAAATAAAGAAATTCAAATTCTCCATATTTTTGTAAAGCTGGTACATAGTAATATCATCAATTGAATAAAGTGGTATTCAAATAAAATGAAATATTATATAAACACTTTTCCCAAACAACTCTAAAACAAGAGCAGGTTTTTATACATGAAATAATTTGAAGAAAAGCCAAAAATTAGACCCAATAATATCCAGTAAATAATAAATCACCTTCTCAGAACACTTGACCTTCACATCATAAAATTAGAACTGACTGTTGTTGTTGTTACTTAATTACCTAATGTGCTATTTCATAATCAATACTTTAAAATCAACAGTATTTTTGTGCGTGGCACGGTGGTGTAGTGGTTAGCACTGTCGCTTTGCACCGCCAGGGTCCGGGTTCGATCCCCCGCCAGGCTCGATTCCCGTCTCTGTGTGCATGGAGTTTGCATGTTCTCCTCGTGCTTGGTGGGTTTCCTCTGGGTACTACGGTTTCCTCCCACAGTCCAAAGACATGTAGGTTAGGCTAATTGGCGTTCCCAAATTGCCCGTAGTGTGTGAATGAGTGAGTGTATGTGTGTGTGTCTGTGCCCTGCGATGGATTGGCACCCTGTCCAGGGTGTACCCTGCCATGTGCTCCAGGTCCCCGTGACCCTGAATACAGGATTAAGCAGTATAGATGATGATGAGTGAGTATTCTTGTGGAATGTAAAATAAATAAATCAAACAACAAAAACCACTAAACTAGAATGTGTCCAAACTTTTGACTATTACTCTAAGTTTAATTTTAATGTTGTGAATTAGTATAGATGCTATCTGGCCCAGGTTTCCCTTGTTAAAAAGATTCTTGAGCTCAATATGACTTCTTTGAAAATTATAAATAATTAAGATAAATAAAGTGATTCCATCTTTATAGTTGATTTAAGATTAAGGTGGAACAATTAAATAAATAAAAAGAGGTGTGAGTTCTGCTTGTTCATTATTATTATTAATAATAATAATAATAATCCATCATATTGGCCAACTAAATCTAAAACACTTAACAAATATTTAAGACATTTCCTCTCCTGTAAATGTAACCGCATATTTGAGATACTCTTTGGTGTGCGTGTAAATGTGTACGCATGTGATACGCAGTGATATTTTCATACACACCTTCAATTTTTAAATGGCTAAACAAATATGGGAACAGGAAGCACTCTAATAATATTCCAGTACAGGGTGAATCATATTCAGCTGATATGGAGTAATTAGAGCTTGGTAAGAAAAACATGTTAGGTAAATAGTTACATAATAAAATACGAGATACATGTTTTTTCATGTAACAAATGTTTTGCTAGATTGGTTGACTTTAAACACATTGCTTGGTTTTCCTTATTAATCTTCTTTTTAAGTAAGGTGCTGCTCTTTATTTCTGAATTGGCTGTTATTTCCAATGCAGACATTGGTAACTATTTTTAAGGAGGTAAAGACTTCAGAGAAAGACAGCAAGAAGATAATGTTGGTCATTTGCACCCAGGCTTACAGACAGTGAGTTTACTTAATATGTGGAGGAAAAAATCTTATCAGAGAGAGTGTGAAAGATGAATAAATATTTAAAAAAACTTAGAAAAACATAATAATAGACTAATAACAGGCTGCTAAAATAACAGGCTTCCACTAATACAGACTTAGCATACAAGAAATATGACTTAGCAAACAGAAAGGAATTTTAGCAGGTAACATAGTGGAATAGGCCAAACAATCAGTGTTCAACTCCATGTTGTTTCGACTGCAACAGATAGCAAGCTGCTCAACCTCGCTTCTCTATGCAGACTTGTCACTGTCCTGGATGTGGCCAATGATTGTAGTGTCATCTGCAAATTTCAGGAGCTTGACAGTGGGGTCTGTAGAGGTGCAGTTGTTTGTGTAGAGGCAGAAGAGCAGTGGGGAGAGAACGCATACCTGGGGGTCTCCAGTGTTGGCGATGTGGACGTTGGACGCAAATTTCCCCAGTCTCACCACCTGCTGTCTGTTTGTCAGAAAGATGGTGATCCAATGACAGATAGAGCTAGAAACAGAGAGCTGGGTTAGTTTGGTCTAAGGCAGTTCTGGGATAATTGTATTAAAAGCTGATGTAAAATCTATAAAAAAAAAAAAAAAAAAACTCTTACATAAGCCCCTGGTTTGCCCAGATGTTGGAGGATGTAGTGCAGTCCCATGTTGACTACATCGTCCACAGACCTATTTGCTCTATAAGCAAACTGCAGTAAGGGTCCAGTGATGTCCTTCAGATAATAAAACACCAGTCTTTCAAACGACTTCATGACCACAGATTTTAGGGCAACTGGTCTGTAGTCATTTAGTCTTATGATTTTTTTTAATTATTATTATTTTGGAAAGGGGATGATTGTGAAACATTTAAAGCAAGATTGGACTTTACATAGTTCCAGTTATCTGTTGAAGATCTGTGTGAAGATGGGGGCCAGCTGGTCAACACAGGATTTCAGACAGGAGCTTTCCTTCTTTTCTGTTCTAAATTCAAATAAAGAGAATTATGTATTATTATATAATAAACCCAACTTACTTTAAATGTATTTAGATAATTGTTATTAATAAACCCAATATATTAATATGAATTATATGAACAGAATTTTTTATTCTGCTCAAATCCCCTCCCTAATCACAATATGCTACAAAAAAAATAAAAAAATAAAAAATCAACCACAAACATTGTAAACCCGATTAAGTTGGGAAAACTCAAAACATTTGAGGTAATCAGTTACATTAATTTTTTAAAGTAATGATGTTTCCCATTTTAAATAAACGGAAGTATCCATTTTTGTGTTTGTTGAACTTGTGCAAATCAAAAAATTGTTGCAGACCATCCAGCCGAGGAATTGATCCCAGGCCTTCTGCATGGTGGGTGAAACACTTACAACTACACCACTACGCTTCAAGGCATATTTTTTTGGGAAAAACAACCTTGGAAATAAAGTGGTAGCAAAACATACTAGCCAGTGCTAGAGATAGGTTTCCTATCTAACTGTAATTAAAAACTGTAGAACTTGAGGTAGACAGATAAAACAGGTAAACTTGCTAACAGCACTGTTGAACTAAGTTAAACTTTTAAATATTGAAGTTTAAAGGTTAACTCAAACAGTACAAAGCACAGATATTTGGAACAAGTCAACCCACTTGCTTTAAAGAAGGAAATGTCTGTTAATTAATTACTGAAGCATCTTAATTTTCAGTGCTTAGACGTTTGTTGACAGTTTGGTAATCTCTAGTTCCATCAGGATTTTCTGTAACACTTCAAATGTGCACTCAAGTTCCTTTGGGTCCAACATCTGTAGGTACATCTCCAGCTCCAGCATGCCCCAATGACATAGATGCTTATGGTCATCAGTACAATTCCAGACTCAGCATTTGAATTTTCACAGTCCTGGAGGATAAATAAAGAGAATGAGTTGTGTCAATACCAATATCAGTCACAGCAATATACATATATTATTTAAATCCAATCAGAGGGATGCAAATAGTTAATAAACTATGCCACAATTATTATTTTTTAAATGTATAAAAACTGCACCATCTCACATTGGAAGACTTTATAGTGGATAAAAGGACTATTTGAGGAAATAATGTTTTCCCCACCTCATATATATTTATAGCACAAGGTGAATAAACTAAGCACGCAACACCCTTTACACTAACTATTCACCTCCCTGCCATCTGGGAAAAAAGGTATCACTTCCTTTCACATCCCATTAGATTTCTCAACATCAAGGGCCTGGACTGACACACACACACATACACACACACACACACACACACACAAAAACTAACTACCATTCCATTATTCTATTCTGTACTATTTGCAGTTTGCCATTCTTTTTACTCTGTGATCATTTGACTTGACTTCACCAAGTGTTTAAGTGATCTCTGATCACATGTCAATTTATAGCATAAGGTTGTTGAAAAATATTTTAATTTCTACTATAGTTATGGCCAACAACAAATATAAAATATTTTCTCATGTTTGAGAGAAGCATTTTGTCTGCTTCAATTGAGCTAAATAACATGATGTATAATTGGCTAAGAAACCTGGAGATGTGACAAAAATGTGTATGACATGTTAGGATTAAAAATAACAATCTGCAACCTGTTGACATAGTGACTTTAAATCCTTTTGAAACAGGCAAATGTCTCTCACATAGTACAGCATAATATTTAACACATGCTTACTATACAATGGTTAAAGAATTCCATATAACCTGACAAACAACTCACTTTAACACTGGAATCCAATGAGCGTCTTTCATGACTCATGTTTTCGTTTTGAGGTTCAGCTGAAGGAACACCTTTTCAAATTATATTTGTTGTTAGTCATACACACAAAACATAAAAACTTATGAATGGTACATGTTGCGCAGGGTGTGTCCATATGTCAAACCTCTTGTCTTTTGTCATCCGCATACTTAGACACTTACAGTAATTCACATAGTAATATTTTTCCATCTCACACATTCACACACAGTGTAAAGTGTTCTAAATCATATTTTCCCCTTATAGAATAATGCACTATAAATGTATTCACTATAATATACTGTTAATTTCTGTAGATATATTGTTGAATACTACTTGTAAACTTTCTATTTTAATTGCAAATTATAGCATTATACTATAGCATATATGCTATATACTATAGTGTGTTTATGTGTTTCTGTACAAAGTTTTTTTTTTTTTTTTTCACATGTATACTGTAACTATTAAAGGCTATAGCAGAAGCGAGAGACAAAGAAGTACTGATTTGGAAGTAAAACAAAACATACTAAAAAATTGTATTTTCTCAGCCACAAAACAACCATGGGTAGTACAATGTGCAGTAAAATGCTAACATGACTGCCAGGGGCCAGAAAAATAAATAACAGAAGTAAAGTGAGAAAAATAAATTCACACTAAAATAAAGTTGTCACGTTTGCAAATATTAACAATTAAAATGTGCAAAACAAACAGAATATGTTGTGTAAATGCAAAATAAGAATAAAATAATTTAAATTTGCATAAAATCTAATTAATATTTGCAAGTAAAAAACATGTGATGTGTATACTGTTATAATTTACAATAATAATCTGGCAGCAGCAATTAAGATTCTACATAAAATACAGTGTCTAGGTCCAAGACTGTTTCATTTGCCGGATGAGAGCTATGCAAACAGGGTGAGCATTAACAGTCTGAGGTAGTTGTATTGAAATTACGACATGAGAGATTCAACAATAAATAACCCCTGACAGAAGTTAACTTGTAATTATAAGATTCCAAGGTGTTGTCTGTATTCACAGCCTGAAATGTCTGTGAACAAGTTTTTGATCTCCTACAAATTGGCCTTTGTTGTCAGAGATTAGGCCCACTACAATAGCGTCATCATCAAACATACAGTACATGTGTAGTAAGTAAAGAGGGGGTTCAGGGCACAACCCTGGGGGCTCCATTGCTGAGGTTGAGGGATATGGAGACATGTCTGCCCCTCCTTAATGACCATGGTCTCTCAGGGTGGAGAGCCACTAACATAGTGGCAGGTTACATGCCAGGCCTTCTAGCTTGGTGGAGCATGTAGAACTATTATCATTATAGCAATAAAAGCTTGTTCATCATGGACAAGTTTAATTATAATTATAAGTAATACATTGCTCCTATTTTTTTTTTACTTATTTCCATATTTATTTTTATTTTGTAAACAATTTTAGAAATACTATATAATAAAATGTATTTTAATTAAATTGAAAAGCTGTACTAAATATATTTTCAAGTAACTATTTTTTCCATTTTAAATTATATTTATTGTTAGGTGTTTTGACCCTTTACAATGGGCGGCACCATAAAGCACGGACACGACACGAGGTCTTATAGGGTCATTTTATTAGTAATAAATGGGGTAGGAAAGAATTAAAAGAAGGGAGGAAGGAAAAAAAGGGAAAGAATTCATGCTGACTCTTCGGTAAGGCATTGGTTGTCTGGTTACTGATGGCGGTGCTCTGGAACTTCTTCTGATGGTTTCTTCATTGCAGGACTTTGGAGGTCCGGCACAAAGTCTCATTGAAAATTCTTGAAGAGCAGACCCGATCACTTGGTAATGCCCCGGCGAAGAGACGAAGGCGAAGAATGCCAGCCGGCTGACGTAGCGCCCGCAAAGGCCTAAGCATGAGCGGCGAAGGACTGGGCGATATTTCTTCCTTCAGACGACCATGACGTTAAGACGTGAAGAGGTTATTCAGAGGTCCGTTCAATAGGTGTTTGTCCCAATCAGAGGTTGTTGTGGGCGTAGCCGCACCCCGTGTGTACATTAATCTAGCCTCTGGTCTGTCATGTCGGAGGACATTCTGATGGAGTTTAGTAATTTTGATAATGTGTATTAACATGAATCCTGTTGATACAACTAACTTTTCATACACATCAATGATCTTTAAATACAACAAGTTTTCATTCAATACTATACATACCATATCTTGTCTACTCATTCATACCGTAATCCATAGAAAGTGGCTCCTGCGTGGTTGACTCATGCTGACTCTCCTCTTCGGGGATGGCCGGACTGCACCCTAAACTTAGGATAACCATGTTAAACACCACATAAAGACATCTAACGTAAACACATCATAAAAACATGTCCCTAAAACCGGTAATTTCTTGAGCCAAAATGTGAAGCAGGAAATACGTTCTGGTGGTCAGCAACTGCAAGTGGGTTGTAAAACTGTCTTCTACCCTATTTAGAAGAGTTCCTCACTGATTTACTCTGTTTCAATAGAGATGTGAAACTGTTTCTTTGTTTGCTGAAAGTGTCTCTTATTTCTTCAACAGCTTGCTGATTTGCACCATTTGACCGATGTTGGTAAAAGCCATCTGGGTTTTCTCTTTTGACCGGGTCAAGCTTCCAGCTGCTTTGTATAACTAAGAAAGATAACAGTTTCAGCATAGCGCCGTTTGCTGGAAGATGACAGATTCACCCCTACATATGTTATGTATATGAAGGGGTTAATTGTGGTTGCAAACATTTCTACTATCCATAGTGGCTACAATATGATAATTGCCTGTGTCATTTACATTGCATTTAGGTTCAACTAAATCTACACCATAAGGAGGCTTCATCAGCTAGTGGAAACTATTTAATCAACTACAAGGGCTATAGATTTTTCCTTAATTCCTTAGGTAGGTTAAATTTATCCAATTAATTTTCTAAATGGGGCATGACAGTGTAATGAAAAAAGTAGAACCAGAATGTTTTTGTTATGTTTTGATTCTAAGACATGTGAGCTGAACATAAGCACATGGCAAATTTTGGGGACATGCATAGCACCACTTACGATGTAGAGCATTATGATAATTTTACCTTACCTATGCTATTAATGTCACAAAGCAAACAAAATAATGAATGAGATTTTGGGTTTTCATAAACACGACAAATGTGTATATATGTATGTATATATACAATTCCGGAAGGAATTATGCTCGTAATCAGAGGTTCCACTGTATATATACAGTGGAACCTCTGATTACGAGCATAATTCGTTCCGGAAGTGGGGGCTCGTATTCCAAAAACACTCGTAAACCAAATAGACTTTTCCCATAAGAAATAATGAAAACTCAAATTATTCGTTCTATAGCCCAAAACAATAAATACATAAAAATAATTAATACAACATATAAAGTAAAAATAAAACAAATTAACCTGCACTTAACATTTAAAAAAAGTAAAAATAAATCCAGACAGTTAAGTGTTTCCGTTTGTGCACGCAGGCGCCGTGTATTTGTGTGTGTGTGTGTGTGTGTGTGTGTGGAATTAGCCCCTCGCCTCGTCTTAAACAGTAAAACACCTCCTCCCTCCCTACACCTCGCTTTTTAAGTTTCACAACTAACATACACAATGCAAACACTGTTTTAACGGGAAAAAAATCAATCTCTCTAATGATCCTGGCGTGAGCATACTAACGGAATCACTGCTGTAAAGTAAAAAATTAAAAATAACAAATGAACCAGCACCTTACGTTTGAAAAGAATCTCAACAGAGCTGAGTTTTCTGTGTAAATAAAGGGCGTATGCAGCCGGGGAGATCTGTGTGTGTGTGTGTGTGTGTCTGTGTTTGTGTTGGTGTCAAATTACGTGCGCACGCGCGCACACACGAAGTAAGTGTGTGTGTGTGTGTGTGTGTGTAAAATTCGGTGTGTGTGGGGCACAGTGTCAAATTACGCCCGCACGCACAGAAGAGAGAGGGAGATGTTGATCATAAAAGACGAGCACTAAGAAGGAGCAGGGGACTCTTATTTTGACCCAGGGGACGCAGCAAGGGAGACGATTACCCATAATTCCCGCAGCGCAAGAGAGAGAAAAATCATTGGCTCAGTTTGATCACTTGCCGCTCGGTGTCAAAATAAAAGTCGCATTCGTAATACATTGTAGTATTTTAAATGGGGAGACAATGCTCAACGCATTGTTCGCCATTTATATAGGGTTTCAGCTCTGGTTCAGAGGTGAATCGAATCTTTAAGGATTCGAGTTAATTTTGTTTAAACTTAATTAAAAATTATAGCGTACACTCTATCAACTATCCGACCAGCGTTTAGTATGATTTAATGAAACTTACCAATTCTGTTTATCCCGCGGCCGACAACGATAATAAAAAATCGGGTATTTACCTAATTATGAGCAAGGTAACGTAAGATCTGGGCAAATGTTTAAACTTTAAAATACATGGCCAAGACAACAGTTCTTTATAAAGAAACAAAAATTTATTTGAACTAATCTACGATACATGAAGCTATGCTACTTGAACACACGCACGCACACACACACACACACACACACACACACACATACATAAACATACCAACAGTTGCAGAGTCAAAGTTAAGGAAGTTCATCTAGTACTGTTTACTAGACCAAAGAAAGTCACAAGAGCAGAGTCTTGGGTTTAATCTTACGGTTTTAGTTATGAAATGAGCACCATTTTCAGCAAGGCGGCGGAAGCCCGAGCGGCGAACTTGCTTCCTTCAGATGGTCATGATGACGATGTGACGAAAGAACGAGGAAAGAACGTGGAAAAGAACGCATTTGGACGAGTCCGGACACTGAGTTTTGTCCCTGTCGGATGTGGTTGCGGGGCTTAGCCACGCCTCACTTTGTTCCCCCTTTTGTGCATACATTAGGCCGGTTTTACGGCTGTCACGTGGGGCCAAGCCGATTACACTTTAAATTACCTTTATAAAGTAATTTTACATGAGCTCTTGTTCATGCAACCAATTTTCCGTGTACACTACTGTTGTTTGAATACAATAAGCTTTCAATTGATACCACACATTCCCTATCTTACACACTCATTTCTAGCTTTGTTCAATAAACATGGTTTGTGAATGCTAATGATACCTTTAAAGTTATGTAGAATAAACAAACATAACACACAGATATAAAACATATTGAATATATGTTTCTAGCATTTTTATCCTACTGGCACCATTAAAGATTGCTTAAATAGTGTCTCTGCTGTATTCCTCTTTGTTCTTTGAAAGCCATTTGGAGAACGCATGTGTCCTGGGGTCACTGAGATGTTCAAAGTGTGACTTGGTGGTTCCCACCGCCAACTCCGGGTGAAGCTGTAAAACTGTCTGCTTTGTTTACAGGATCGCCAATTTACACAATGGTTTTAGGTCTAGTTTGAGGCATCTGGCTTTAGTGTAGCTTCAAGCCCAGCAAACTTCCTGTCCCATGCCTGGTTAAGATCCAGCATCTTAGTTTTACAACCTCTCCTTTATGTTCCCGAATGAGATAAGGTTATCGGGATGGCACCATGATGTCTGGAGAAGAGGTTCTGGAAGGTGATCGAGTGTTTGCTCTTAGTTGGGGGTCAGCCTGACCCTACAGCATGATACTCGGCGCTCATAAACTAATATTTACTCGGTTTCCGATTAAAAATTTATTAAAAATCTTTGCTCGGTTTGCGGAACACTCGTAAACCACCTTACTCGCAATCCGAGGTTACACTGTACATATAAATGCAATGTTTCTTTTGTTTAAAATGTTCTGATTTAAAACCATCATAGTGTTTATGTTCCCGGCTGAAAAATCCATCAGACGAGCATGATTTATATGCTGGTCTATGCTGGTTAATACTGGTTAGTGCTGGTCTGATGCTGGTTTAGCTGGTGAATAACTGCATAACTGATGAAAGACCAGCATATCTATGTTGATGAAACCTTACCACCAGCATTGGTCTTGCTAGTTAGTGCTGGTCTGGTGCTGGTTTAGCTGGTGAACCAGCATAACTAATGGACTAATGGAAGACCAGCATGCCTGCTGAAAAATCCAGCATAAGCCAGCATGATTTACATGCTGTGCCACCAGCAAGGTTTTGGTAGTTAAAATTGGTTACCATTTTAGCTCATTATTTTGTTTTTTTAATAGCTAGTACTGAAAATAATGTGTGATGTAAATACATGGACTGTGTAGTGTTATCTTTAAATGGATTTACATACAAGAGACAAAAATAATCCATTTACCAAAAACATGTAAATACATTATTTTGATTTATTAAAAATCTGTGGGTTGTCTAAAAACACAACAACACAAACCTTTTATATAAATGCACTTTTAAAAAAAATTTTTAATTAATTAATTTTAAAACTGAAAAAAAAATAAATAAATAAAATACCAGCATAGATCATCATAGCTAGTCACCAGCTTGACCAGCAATTATACCAGCCGGGCTGCCTTGTGTAGCTTAGCACAAACAGGTTAGCTCACAGGTGGCTAAGCTAATGCCCTACAGTATGTAGATTACAGATGGTTGTCAGTATCAGCTGTGGTGTCATGACCATATAAATAAAGTAACAGCTATATTAATGTTTTGATCTGTAATTACAACAACACAGCAACTTTAGCATGTTTTATGTTTACAGTAGAGATGTTTTAGTGCCTGGAGTGGTACATTTGAATCGAATGTAACAGCTTAAATTTTGCTACTTAGTTTAATCTACTGAGGCGTCACGGTGGTGTAGTGGTTAGCACTGGCCAGGCTCGATTCCTGTCTCTGTGTGCATGGAGTTTGCATGTTCTCCCCGTGCTTGGTGGGTTTCTTCCGGGTACTCCGGTTTCCTCCCACAGTCCAAAGACATGTAGGTTAGGCTAATTGGCATTCCCAAATTGCCCATAGTGTGGTAATGAGTGAGTGTATGTGTGTGTCTGTGCCCTGCGATGGATTGGCACCCTGTCCAGGTTGTACCCTGCCATGTGCCTTAAGTCTCCTGGGATAGGCTTCAGGCCCCCCGTGACCCTGAATACAGGATTAAGCGGTATAGATGATGACTGAGTTTAATCTATATTTATAAGTCAGCTTCTTGGTTTTGTGAGGTTTTGTTGAATAGTGAGGCAGAAATAGTAACCCTATCTCATACATTTATATAAACTAAGACTAAGGAGAGTACAGTTGTTATCTGAGACTCCATTGGTAAGGCTGGTCAGCGCTTTAAAAAGTTCTTTACCAGTAGCTCTCCATTAACAATATCATGTCTGCGCAGAGCAAAGGTTGTGTGCATATGTTTTTCTATAAATATCTGGTCATTCTCAGTCTTTTCAACTTCTTCTGTGATTTGTCTCATGTCTTCCAGAATAGCCTGGTGCTCTGCTCTTGACAAGTTGGGAAGGTAGTTTACTTCAGAGTGTCTGGCTCTCTGAATGCAGGTGCTCACACGCAGGATTGTTTTTGTTCTTCTTTCCTGTGTTGGCAGACACCTCCGCACACCCATATCTGGCCAACTTTGCACGATAATTCCCCATCTTAAACTTTAAACTGACCTCCCATCCATACCATTCATTGTCACTTCCAAAATCTCTGAGACATGGATGTGCAATAATTAGAGCTTCAGCTGTGAGCTTTAAGCTGTGCATTATTTCAGCCATATTCCAGTGGAATTTGCTCGCCTCTGCAATGTGGTTGACCAGCACGCCAGGTTGATCGATCAGCTCCGTGGTGAAGTCGCCTCTCTCCGCAAGGAGCTCCAAGACATCGCGGTCTTGCGCCGCGAGGTGGCAGAGCTGCGACAGGAGAATGCGACCCTCCACGGGGCGGCCGCTCAGCCAGCTGTTGCCACGCCCATCGCAGCGGCTGCTGCACCGCCAACTCCCTCCCCATCTTCTGATGTTTTTCTGGCTTTACCGGATAAATGGGATGGCACGGATGGGAAGTGCAGTGTTTTTCTAACCGCATTGAATCTCGTGTTTGAGTTCAATTCCACCAGGTACTCCACAGACCGACTGCGCATTGCTCTTCTCGTCTCGTTGCTATCCGGGCAGGCAGCTGAGTGGGCTACGGCAGTTCTTCACTCCGATTCAGACGTCGCTTACTCATACACGGAATTCACCTGCCAACTCAAACTCACACTATATCACCTACGGCAGGGAGGGTCGTCCGTTAGCCGCTACACCGCGGAGTTTCGTACCCTTGCTGTGCAGACCGACTGGGGAGACTCCGCCCTCCGGACGACCTACTACGAGGGACTGGCTTCGCATATAAAGGACGAGCTTGCCGGACGAGAGCTCCCAGAGACCTTGGAGGGCTTAATCCAACTCGCCCTCCGGATCGACCAACGTCTGCTCGCTCGCCCCAAGCCGCCCATCATGATGCCATTACATCAGTCTGCTCCTCGATCCACCACTTTCATCCCCCAATCTCCAGTCCTCGAAGCCTGAGCCTCATTCACTGCTCCACCTACCGGACCCATCGGTTCTCCACCTCCCGCCGTGATTAACACAGAAGCCGGGGAAACCATGCAATTAGGGCACGCCTCCTTAACCGCTGCAGAACGGGAACGCCTCTTCAGAGAGGCACTCTGCGGTATTGTGGATCTGCTACACACCACCGAGCCATCTGTCCTCTGCGACCGGGAAACGCGCAGACCCAGTGAGAAATGAGAGTGGCTCACCAGGTTCCATCTCCCTCTCCACCACCTTGACCGATGATTCCCATCTCACGGTTAAACTATACCTCCAGTTTGACCACAAACGAGTTGGAAGTACCGCGTTCATCGATTCCGGTGCTGTGGGCAACTTCATTGACTCTTCTTATGTCAAAAGACTGGGGGTAAAGACAGAGGCGTTATCCCAGCTCGTAACCATTACATCAGTTGATATTCGGTCCCTCTCCTCCAGTCCCATCACCCTCCGAACCCAGCCTATCACCCTCGTCATTAACCAGCATCAGGAACAGATCCAGCTTTACATCACCTCCATTCCATCACCACCTATAATCCTGGGACACCCATGGCTACTGCGTCACGACCCATTCATCTCCTGGACTCAAAATCGAATCCTACAATGGGGGCCGAGGCTGGGACGTGCTCTAGGGAGACAGAGGGAGACCCAATGTCGACACAGATAACATCCCACGAGACTACCAGGACATGGCTGAAGTCTTCTGCAAGAAACGTGCCACCCATCTACCTCCACATCGCTCCTACGACCTGGCGATCGACTTTGGAGGAGTATGTCTCCAGCGGACTTCGCCATGGTACCATCCGGCCCTCCTCCTCACCTGCCAAAGCGGGGTTCTTTTTTGTGAAGAAACGCGATGGTAGTCTTTATACCCTGTGCCGATTACCAGGGACTCAACAACATCACCATCAAGAACCAACACCCGTTGCCTCTTACCAACTCTGCCCTGGACGCCCTCTCTGGCGCCACCATTTTCACTAAGTTGGACCTCCGGAGCGCCTACAACTTGGTGCGCATCAGAGAGGGAAATGAGTGGAAGACGGCCTTCATCACCCCTACCAGATACTATGAAAGCCTGGTCATCCCCTTTGGTCTCTGCAATGCACCCGCGGTATTCCAACAATTTATCAACGACGTTCTCAGAGACATGTTAGGCCGCTGGGTGTTCGTCTACCTGGACGATATCCTCATTTACTCCCGAACCATCAACAAACATGTCCAGCACGTCAGGGCGGTCCTAAAGAGACTCCTCGCCCACCAACTGTACTGTAAGTTGGAAAAGTGCGCTTTTCACGAGCGCTCCACCACATTCCTGGGTTTTGTCATCTCGTCCCAGGGTGTGGCCATGGACCTGCAGAAACTGGAAGTTATGAGTCATTGGCCTCTACCCAAGACTCTCAAACAACTCCAGCGATTTCTCGGGTTTGCTAACTTCTACCGTCACTTTATCTGGGACTACAGTACAGTTGCAGCCCCATTAACCGCTCTGATTCGCCCCTCATCTCACCCCTTCCATCTCACATCCACCGCCATCTCCACCTTCCACGAACAAACCATTCGTTGTGGAGGTGGACGCTTCGGGTGTGGGCGCCGGAGCCGTTCTCTCCCAGCGAGGTCCAGACCAAGAACTGCACCCTTGCAGTTTTTTCTCCAAGAAATTTGACTCCACTCAGCAGCGATACGGAGTCGGGGACCGCGAGCTGCTGGCCATAAAGTGGGCCTTGGAGGAATGGTGACACTGGCTCCAGGGCACCAGAGAGCCGTTCATCGTCTGGACCGACCATCAGAACCTCATTACTATCCGCACTTTGAACTCAACCCCAGACAGGCGCGGTGGGCATTGTTTTTCGAAAATTATAACTTCCACCTGTCATACCGCCCGGGCTCCAAGAACACCAAGGCCGATGCTCTATCACGACAGCACGAAGAAGACGTCCCCCGGGCGGACCCCGGGCCTGTCCTACCACCCACCAAGATCCTTGCACCAATTAACTGGGATTTGGAAACGAGGGTTCGCCTGCGGAGACTGCAGAGACCGAACCAGCAGGTGTGCCGCCTGGTCGTCTCTATGTCCCCGACTCTATCAAGACCAACATCCTACAATGGGGACACTCCTCCCCAATTTCTGGACACCCCGGAAGGCAACGCACGCTACTCTTCATTCAACGCGCCTTCTGGTGGCCAAATATGAGGAGGGACGTGGGCGAGTTCGTCCAGGCGTACCCAGTGTGTGCCAGGTCCAAGGACAGTAACCAGCCATCACCAGGGGAACTTCAGCCACTTCCAGTTCCCCGCTGGCCCTGGACACATTGCCCTTGATTTCATCACGGGCCTGCCGGTTTATGAAGGAAAGGACACCATCCTCACCATCGTTGACCAGTTCTCCAAAGCGGTACACCTGGTGGCCCTCCCCGGTCTCCCGTCAGCCAAAAGGACAGCTGAGCTGATATTAGAGCACGTAGTCCGTCTGCATGGGTTCCCAAAGGACATTGTCTCGGACAGGGGGCCCCAGTTCACCTCCAGGTTCTGGAAGGCCTTCTGCCGTCTGATCGATTCCACCTGCAGTCTGTCCTCCGGCTACCACCAACGGTCAGACGGAGCGAACCAACCAACAACTGGAGCGCTACCTGAGATGCTTTATTGCTGATCGTCAGTGCTCCTGGGCTGAGTTGTCTCACAACCTCCATACATCCTCTGTCACCAACCTCAGCCCGTTCGAGGTGTGCTACGGTTTCCAACCTCCAATGTTCGACCATCAAGAACCGGAGGTTGAAGTACCGTCGGCCCAACAGTTGGTTCGCCGGTGTCGACGGCTCTGGAGACGAGCAAACAACGCCATCCGACTTGCTAACACCCGCTACACCGTTCAACATCGCCGTCGACACCCACCAGGACGAATGTACCAAGTAGGTGACAAGGTATGGTTATCAACAAGAAATCTACACCTGCAGACAGAATCACGGAAACTATCACCCAGATTCATCGGACCATACCGCATCAACCTCCGGATTAACCCCGTCACCTACCGGCTCCAGCTGCCTGCGGCGCTCCGGATCCACCCGGTATTCCACACATCTCAACTTAAACCCTTCACTACGTCACCCATGGTTCTACACTTGATGGGTGGTGGCCATGAGACATTGGAGTGGTAGGATGGTGTCCAGGGTGGGTGTGTTCCAAGGGGTGGAACCTGGGTGATAGGACAATGTGAAGTTTAACCTAGAGAAGAATAGGAACCAGGGTGCCTTGTGTGAGTTGAGCCTCTCGGCTGACTTGAGATACTCTAGGTTCCTGTGGACTGTCCATATGAGGAATGAGTGGTCAGCTCCCTCCAGCCAGTGTCTCCACTCCTCAAGGGCGAGTTTGACTGCAAGAAGTTCATGGTCCCTGATATCATAGTTGTGCTCAGGGGATGTGAGTTGACGAGAAAAGAATGCATATGGGGGATGCTTGTTATCTTTGATGGACATCTGAGAGAACAGTTCTGACTCCTGTTTCAGATGTGTTCACTTGGAAAGGAGTCTGGAAAGATGAGAAGGGGTGCCGTGGTGAAACAATGCTTGAGATTGTTGAACGCAATCTGAGCTACAGTGCTCCCCCAGAAGGGAGTCTTTGTGGACATGAGTGATGTGTGAGGAGTTGGCACCATGCTATAACTTCACCTATAAAAGTTAGCGAAGCCCAGGAAGAGTTGGAGCTCTCGTACACATGATGGAGGTGGCCAGTCAGTGACCGCTTTTACTTTATTTGTCTTATGTACAGATGAAATTCACACTTTTCAGCTTTGACATACAGTTTGTTCTCCATCAGGACTTGACGTATATGTACTCTGTGTTCCTTTAGTAAATGGGAGAAAATCAGGATGTTGTCAAGGTAAGCGAAAACGAAGATGTTTAAGAACTCTTGAAGGACATCGTTAATCGTTTAAAGTTTGCCGGGGCGTTGGTTGGGCTAAAAAGAACTCGTAATAGCCAGTGGGGGTGTTGAAGGCTGTGTTCCACTCGTCACCTTCCCTAATTTGGACTAAATGTTAAGCGTTTCTCAAGTCCAGTTTAGTGAAAAGGCGGGCATATTGCAGTAGTCAGGGAGGCGGTCAATGGCGTAATATTAGAGGAGGTGGGGAGGGAAAGCGACGGCGATTGATTTACTAAAGACCTGTTTCAGATCATGATATTCATATGCTGTGGGGCGTATAATTGAGGCATTGGGTGTGTTGGTGACAAGATAGAGAGAAAGAGATATTGTGATTGTGACTGTGACATTCTGATCTTGTTCTGTGTGTTCCGGTTTTGATTTTTGCCTCTAACTGAATTTCCTTCTTCCTTTCTGTCCTTTTTTTTATTTAGCACACTGTTTATATCGTCACACTGTTAGCAGTTGGTGATAATCCCACTGTATATAACCACACTGTGTATATTTGCGCATGACCCTGAAATGGGGGTGATGTGGCTACCCTTTTATTTTGGGAGAGGGAATTTACTGACTGTTTTTGGTTTAGGGAGTCAGGGAAAATACTTGTATTTTTGTTTGTGTTTTGTTTTGTAGGCAAGTCAGTTTTTAAATACAGATATTTACAGTAGGTTCATTATTTTGACCTGGGTGCACCCTCAAGCCGTTTCCCAGAGTGTGCCCACCTTAGTTTGTGTATCTTTTGCTTATGTGCTTATTTTTTGCACAGCAACGTTGTTCTGAGGTCAATCTAAACTCCTCCCACTGTCCAGAATGTTCTGTAGAGCTTCAGAAACCTGTACAGTACCTAATCACGCGCAGGAAAATTATCATGTGTGTGTGTGTGTGTGTGTGTGTTTGGAGGCGTGTCCTTGTATGTAGATTACCCTGACTGTTTCCCTGTGAACAGCGTGTGGGTGTGTCCTGTCTTAGGTCATTATCAGTGAAGTGAGGCAGAAAGACTGTATCTCTCATGAATCTCTTAGATTCATATGGATTACATAAACCGAAAACATTTATTTTTGATTAAGCTTGTTAAATTTAAAAGTAAACACTTTAAGATTTCTATAGATATGTATATGGATGTGTGTGTTCATTTTAGTTCATTTTAGTAACATTTCAAAAAGATTTTCGGGGAAACTGAGACGGCAGAAAGCGCACCCTGTTTATTTTCTTTATTTTACAAAAGCATAATGTTTTATTGATATGTGAGTGTACATAGACATAAATATATGTATTACACGTACTGTATGTGTCTGGTTAATAATTATGGAACATTTTAAGTTATTTTGACGGTTACCATAAAAATGCAAGTGATCCCACCTCTGGAACAGCTGACCCCATGGTGCTGGTGCGGGTATGCTGGTAACCCTACTGGTATAATTGCTGGTCAAACTGGTGACCAGCTATGATGGTCTGTGCTGGTTTTTTTTTTTTTTTCAGATTTAAGTGATTTATATAAATGCAATTAAAAAAAGTTAATCAATGGAAAAGGTTTGTGTTGTGTTTTTAGACAACCCACAGATTTTTAATAAATGCAAAATAATGTATTTACATGTTTTTGGTAAATGGATATTTTTATCTCGTATGTAAATTAAGTTAAAGATAACACTACACGGTCCGTGTATTTACATCACACATTATTTTCAGTACTAGCTATTAAGAAACTAAATAATGAGCTAAAACAAAACAATTTAAACTACCAAAACCTTGCTGGTGGCCTAGCATATAAATCACGCTGGCTTATGCTGGATTTTTCAGCAGGCATGCTAGTCTTCCATCAGTTATGCTGGTTCACCAGCTAAACCAGCATCAGACCAGCACTAACCAGTATTACCCAGCATAGACCAGCATATAAATCATGCTGGATATAACTATGCTGGATTTTTCAGCAGGATACAATCTTATTGCTTTTCAAGCTAGCACTTTAGTCTCATTCCTTTTGCTGGCATAACAGCATGACCCATCCCTCGACTTGGACATAATACATTAAATGAGATGTGAAATAAAAGATAATAGCTGAGAGAAGTTAACCTGTAATTATGAGATTCCATGGTGATATTTGTGCTCACAGCCTGAATAGTCTGTGGGAAGAAGCTCCTTCTCAGTCTCCCTGTGTTTGGTCGTTTTCTTGCAACAGCAGAAAGACCAGTCCATTGTTGGTGTAACCGAGGCCCCTAAATTGTGAGCTGGCATCATCAGTTGATTGATTTGAACAGCATGCATCTCACAGAACTCATACATCAAAATGAATTCTTTTGGGGGGGCGCTGGCTCTTAATTTAATGGTTTGTAAAATTCCACTAATCTGGGTTTTTTACTTTAAACCATTAACAGATTACCACTGATTAGCAATGGTGACAAGATAGAGAAAAGAGAGAGAAACTGGGCCACTGGCCATTATAGAAAGGCACCAAAACACCAAGTGCACCAAAACACCCTACCACACAGAGGGCCCAGCAGGCAGAGTGCCCAAGACTGATGACCTGGCCTTTATTGTTAGTCTTCCATTGGGGTTGCCACAGCAGAGCATCCGGTCTGCACAACAACTTGGCACAGGTTTTTTGCTGGATGCTCTTCCTGACACAACTCTGCCTTTTCATCCGGTCTTGGGTCCAGCACTGCATCCAAATACAAAGTCAGGTTTATCAGCATCCAGTGGCTAGGATTTGGGCATTGGCTGGGAATTGAACCTGGGCCTTCCGCATGGCAGAGATTTAACACTGAGCACCCAATGCCCACTAATGACCTGGCCTTAAAACTTCTCAAATCCTCAAATAATAAAACGGTATTAGACACAAATACAGTATGTGGTGGTGGTATGGATATTGAAAAAGCTATTTACACATGAATGCACAAGTGTAAAGCAAACCCAACTATTAATTAATTGTGTATATTTAACTGCATTTAGTTGTTTAAAATAGAGTTAAACCTTGGATTGCATGCATAATCTGTTCTGGAAGTGTGTTTTTATATTAAAACACTCTTATAACAAAGTGAATTTCCCCCATAAGAAATAATGAAAACTCCCTGCCTTGCGAAAGGCTCGCAATCTGAGGTTCCACTGTATATGAAAAATAACGTGCCTACCACCTCACTATTATTTTCTGTTTGATCCAATTACAAATCAAATCCAATTACAAAGTCTGGTTTATCAGCTACCATAAAATTTTGGTTTGAGGAACTTGCAACCAAAAAATCATGCAACCAAAAAAATCACATGAGCAATAAAAAGTAAAAGGTTCGAGATTACCATTTTGTCATATTTTTGTGTTCATTGGATTAAACTAAAACATTTGTATTTTTATTTATAACAATAAATAACATTTTTGCTTATTTATATATAAATAAATTCTAGGCAAAGATGTCAGCTCTGTCTTATTTTCGCCACCAGCGAAACCAGTTTGATAACTTCACACCTATTATGAATGAAAGGTGGGGAAAGCAACTTAAACACAAAAAATGGCTCTAGGTAATCCACTAAACAAAGCACCATTCATTATTTGTTAAAAAAAAAACTATTAAAATCAGGTCTTTGAACAGGTTCAAGGAACAAAACCTGCAAATGGAACAAACAGAAAAACATTTGCAATGAGAAAAAAATGTCATGTCAGAATGTACAATGACATTAACATAATTGCATTACGTTAAATCATGTAGTACTTTTAATATTCATAATAAAAGCAAAAGTAATAATAATAATAATAATAATAATAATTCAAAGCTTTACTACTACTACAAATAATAATAAAAACAATTTTTGTTCAAGGAACAAAATCTTCAAATGGAACAAACAGAAAAATACTTGCAAAGAGAATAAAAGGGATTGGCAAAGCTGGCTCTACTTTGTTCGTGTCAGGTCAGTATGTACAGTGACATTAAGTATTCAGACCCCCTTAAATTTTTCACTCTTTATTATATTGCAGCCATTTGCCAAAATTTTTTAAGTTCATTTTTCTCCCTCATGAATATACACACAGCACCCCATATTGACAGAAAAACACATAGACAGGTGTGTGGCTTTCTTAATCAAGTCCAATCAGTATAATAAAGCATGGACGTGGACTCAAATGAAGGTGTAGAACCAACTCAAGGATGATCGGAAGAAATGGACAACACCTGAGTTAAATATATGAGTGTCACAGCAAAGGGTATGAATACTTAGGGCCATGTGATATTTCAGTTTTTCTTTTTTAATAAATCTGCAAAAATGTCAACAATTCTGTGTTTTTCTGTCAATATGTGAACATTAACGAGGGAAAAAATTAACTTAAATAATCTGGGAAATGGCTGCAATATAACAAAAAGTGAAAAATTTAAGGGGGTCTGAATACTTTCCATACCCACAGTAGGTTCGTTGAGTTAAATTATGTAGTACTTTTAATATTCACAACAAAAGAAAAAGTAATAATAATAATAATAATAATAATGATTCAAAGCTATTATTATTAATAATAATAATAGATTATACAAAAGATTATACACTGTCTTGTATAATCTTACAAATAAGTTGTTCTTAGTTTTCTCTGGCTGTAATTATGCTTAAGAAGGCCACATAATCACATCAAGTCAACCAAATCACACCTGAGCCTTTAATCCTATAAAGTTTCATTAATTGATTCAATGCCTTGTCTGATTTTATTATCTGATGGATAAACTGAATGCAACATGGGTGTGGCATAAGCTCAGCAGTCAGGCAAAACAGGCTATATATAATAGATAAAGCCATGCACTGACACTCCCATTGACAGAAATTCTATTTAAGGAACCATAAAGCTTAAACTACTACATTGTTTATGACAAAACTGTACATTCACACAGCCTAATATTTTTTTTCTTGTCAGAGAATTTGAACAATATTTTTTTAAGGATAGGACATTCAATAATTTACTTCATAGAATTCAACTATGTACAAGTAAAGTAATTTTTCTACTTCAAATTTTTCTACTTTTTTTTTTTTTTTTTGTAGTGGGGGGGGGTTGTTTAATATGACTCTTACACTCTCTATGTTGTAATATATTATATTATACTTCAGATTTTATATATATATTTTTAAAACTTTGCTGGAATCTTGTTTTATAGTTTCCATTTGTAAAAATATTTAAGGTCACGGAGCAGTCGTATAAGCATTTCACTGCATATCGTACTGTGTATGACTGTGTATGTGACAAATAAAATTTGAATTTGAATTGAATTTGAATTTGGCTTTAAAACTAATTAATACAATCTATAAAATGAAAATAAAACTAATTAATCTGCACTTTACCTTTAAAAAAAAGTACAAATAAATCCTGACAGATAAGTGTTTCGGTTGGTGCGTCATTTGTCATTTGTGTTCTCCTTAGCCTAAGTTCTTCCTTGTGTTTCCTCATCAGTTATTCAGATCACCTGTTTCTTGTTTCCCCCAGTGTATTTAAGCTGTTCATTTTCTCCACTCTTATTTACTCGGTTTTTGAGTCCCTGCTGTGTGTCTCCTGTTTAACCGCCGTTATTGATTTAGTGTTTTCAATCCTATCATTGGGTTCAAATCTATCACTTCTGAGGCTCAGTGGTAAAATCTTCAACCATCACCCCGGAGACAATTTTTTCTGACATTTCATATATATATATATATATATATGTGGGCTCAGTTTTGGTTAGCCATTGCTAATGTTATTTAGCACAAACATGTTAGCTTCAGTTGGCTAAAATGCTGCTTTGTGGAGCTAAGATATTTATATCTGCTCAGGTATAAACATGTGTTAAAGGTATTGAAAACATGCCCGATGGATGGCGGTTGCTTACAGTATGTCTAGGGTGTAAAAGTATGAGGTGCACTACATGGTCTATAAAAAATACAAAGAGGCACAAAAAACATACACACTTTTACAGTTGTTACCTACATTATCTACTGTACGTCCTATGTCCCAGCAAAACTCAAATGGCAGCAACGTGTAGTATGTATTATGTTTCCTCTAAAGATGTCCAACCATCGTTGATGCCATCATGTGAAGAGAGGTGTATATTTTTCATGTTGAAGTGCGTATACATTTTCTGCATTCATATCCATTAAATGCACATCCGTTTACTTTGAACAATCTAGGCTAACAATTTTTATTCATTTGTTTTTAGAGTCTCAGGTTGTGTATGCATTGCAAAACAGTGCATGACAAGCATCAAAAAACACCTTTGAAATGGCAGGCATGTGATGTTTCCCTGTGTCTTCAGTCTGCTTTTAAGAGTGACACAGAGATGTGTGACTGTAGAAACCATACACCCATTTTATCTTGAACTGTTCCTGTTTTCACCATTTTGCTTTGAATATCTGTTTTTATGGCTTTTTTTTTTTAATCTTACACTGTTTTTCCCACGAATTGCTATTTTTCAGTTCTCATTTTACACTGTTCCTGTTGCAATTTTAGCCTGAATGTCTGTTTTTACCTGTTTTATTTATTTTGGAGATTCTTGCAACTGAATCTTGTTGCAAATAAACTACAAGCAAAGAAACGTTTTTGGCTTCAAATTCTTTTCTTGTAGCATTTCCCTCTCAGTCACATACCTGAAAGGCTCATTATGCCACTCATTATGTGAGACCTTGTCTTCTCTGGGGTGAGTTTTATTCATGGAGTAAGCATTATTCATGATCATTCACACCTCCTTTAATATGTGCTTTCTAAACAAAAAGTGTCTTAGTTTAAATGAAGATATTGTTTTCTGTGAGTTAAAAACTCTAAGCTACAAAATCCTGAAACCACAATGAATTTGGTTTGTGACAATATTTAAGAGATTTATTATTTTTGTTGTTTTCAATAACCATGCATAACTGTTATTTTCTTCAACTACAAACTACATACATTCTGCTTACAAATCATTGTAGCCCAGTTTTGTTGAAATATATATATATATATATATATATATATATATATATATATATATATATATATACACAGTACAGACCAAAGGTTTGGACACATCTTCTCATTCGAAGAGTTTGAAAAGAGTTTATGGCAAGAAAAAAGCAGCTAAGTAAAGAAAAACGAGTAGCCATCATTACTTTAAGAAATGAAGGTCAGTCAGTCCAAAAAATTGGGAAAACTTTGAAAGTGCCCCCAAGTGCAGTCACAAAAACCATCAAGCGCTACAAAGAAACTGGCTGACATGCGGACCGGCCCAGGAAAGGAAGACCGAGAGTCACCTCTGCTGCGGAGGAGAAGTTCATCCGAGTCACCAGCCTCAGAAATCGCAGGTTAACAGCAGCTCAGATCAGAGAGCAGGTCAATGCCACACAGAGTTCTAGCAGCAGACACATCTCTAGAACAACTGTTAAGAGGAGACTGTGTGAATCAGGCCTTCATGCTAGAATATCTGCTAGGAAACCACTGCTAAGGACAGGCAACAAGCAGAAGAGACGCGTTTGGGCTAAAGAACACAATAAAGATCACTCTTTGAATGAGAAGGTGTGTCCAAACTTTTGGACTGTACTGTATATATAATTATGGTATAGCTCTATTTATATATGTTATAAGAAACTGAAGAATACACAAATGTCAGGACATGTCAGAACTTCTTTAGGGCCCCAAAACACCTGCAGACTCATAATGGTTTAAAAAAATCTATCTATATGTATGTAATGAAATGTGCAAATCACAGAAGTTATACAGTAATAAAAATAAATAATTAATTAAAATAGAAATATATAAATTACAGAGAATGTGCAAACTATATAAGAGAAAAGATATGTGTGTATGAAAGCAGCAGTATAAGTGAAACATATGGAAAGGTATGGACTGAATTTATGTGTGTGACAGCAGCAGTGTTATTGGCCATATTCTAAAGGAGGGGGGAGAGGGGAAAAGGAATGACTGTGCAGATCAGCTTGCAAAGTTATTTTTTACAAATATATTCGACCCCCTACAAATATCAGAGAATTCAGCTACCTGATATCCGCCCCATCTATGACTCTAACTGCCTTTGCTATTCACTTAGTGCCAGGGACCACTTGCACCCTGGTTGCAACCTTTTTTAACCAGTATTACAATATTTTCATTTATTTATGAAGTCCAAAGTGAACAACATGAACCAAAACTATTGACTGTGAATACAAGTCCTAACACCTGAAAAGATCATGTGACTCCCAGAGGCTAATGGGTACTGTAGTCTTTGGACTGTGGGAGGAAATTGGAGTACCCGGAAGAAACGAATCAAGCACGGGGAGCACATGCAAACTCCATGCACGCAGAGATGGGATTCAAGTCTGGCCGGGTATTCAAGATCCATGCAGAACTTACCACAATCAAATCACTTCTAAACTCTTAATTTCGTGTGATATTCAGAAGAAGAAATATATATTTTCAGATTTACCTGTATTTGCTAGTTCCAGACACTAACCAAACTAAGGTTATTGTGATTGCATTTGTCATTTTTATTGTATAACAACTGCAGGAACATCGATAGAGAAACTCTTATTCCATCTCGTCTCTTTTCACTTTCTTTTATTTCTGTCAGTGTCTGCTTTTGTGCTGGTTTAAGGAGGCGCTACAACATAAGACGATCCTACAATGTCCAGCACACAACACATTAAGTGTAAAACAACAACAAATATATATTATATAATCATGAATAAATTGTGCTATATAGTTATTGCTATATTTATTTATTTTCATCTATTTTATTTAACATTTATTCCATCAGAGTAGTGCCATATTAGCCTTTGTGAGTCACATGCCCATGTGCACATGCTTTGATTTTTTTTTCTTAATTAGTTTCTGAAGAAAACATGTTACTTCAACCTCGCAATCAACTACATCAATCATGTATGTTCATTTCATTCACTTGCATAAAACTAATAATTACATTCTTATTATGATGGTTAAATATGATCCTTTAACTTTTTTTAAATGATTTTCATTTTGATGTATTTTCTATTATATAATCTCTTTTTTACTACTTTAGAATGGGAAATGTCATGATAAATATGCATCTAGTTTTTAAAAACCTAACGAAAGTTCCTAAGACTGATGTTCTCAAAAGCCGACAAGGCCAGAAAATAAACAAAATTCCAACTAAAACAACTAAGCTACACCAAAAGTAAAGAAACAGAGATACAAGACACTTCCCTTCCTAACCACAAACCAAGAAAAAACAAGGTGTAAACAAAATAGCGTTGAATCTCTACTAAGCCACTGAGAGCAGAATTATATACAAATACAGTGGAACCTTGGATTGCAAGCATAATATGTTTCTAAAGTGGGTTCATATAAAAACACTTGTAAATCAAAATTTTCAGAAAGTTTCCATAAAAAAAGAATGGAAACTCAAATTATTCATTCCATAGCCCCCAAAAAATAATTAATACAAAATAAAGTAAAAATAAAACAAATTCACATGCATTTTACCTTTACAAAAAGTAAAAATAAATCCAGACAGATAAGTGTTTCTGTTTATGCACTGTGTGTGTGTTTTTGTGTGTGTGTGAAGCTAAAGTAAGAGGAGAGGAGAGATGAGACCCTCCCTCTCTCACTTCTAGTATTGCACAGTATCATTGCTGTAAAGTAAAAGTAAAACAAATTAACCTGCACTTTACCTTTGAAAGGAATCGCGACAGAGCAGTGTTTCCATTAGCGAGAGAGTCCGTGTGGGTGAAGGCGAAAGGAGGAGGGGTGTGTGTGTGTGTGAAGGCAGGAGGAGGAGGAGTGTGTTTGTGAAGGGGCACGGTGTCCAATGATGCATGGGCACACAAAATGCAGGCTGATACAGAGAGAGAGAGAAAATAGATCTTCTCTAATAAAACTTGCTTTTGCTTTACACTCGCGCACACCAGTGTGTTATAATAAACAGTACATGCGCGCTGTACACACACGCATACAAACACACAGATGTTGATTATACCACTGAGAAATGCACACTAAGACCGAGCAGGGGAGATGATTACCCACAATTCCGCAGCGCAATAGAAAGAAAAAACATTGACTCAGTTATGATCATGTGACGCTCAGCATCAAAACAAGAAGCGCCTTCATGCTACATGAAACTCGGTATTCGTAAACCAAGACTTGCTCGTTTTTTCAAGTCAACATTTATTGCTTTGCTTGTCTTGCCGAACACTCACACACCGCATTACTCGCAATCTGAGGATCCACTGCATATACAAAACATATTTACATCCAAGCAACCAAAACCAAAGATGGGCATACACAAAAACATAGTCAGAAACATAGCATGAGGTCATACATAGTATAATTTTACAAATGGGCATCAGATAAACAGTAAGCAAAGACATACAGTAATCAGTAGCATCCCGTGGTCTAAATGGCCCTCTGGGTCTCATGTTTACCTAATCATCAGGCAGGAGGCAGTATTAAGACAGGACAGCAACCAATGCATTGCAGGCAAGGGTACACAGAAGAGGGGGGGAGGGCAGGGACTTGTGACAACAAGGGAAGATACACCCCTAACCCACCACTAGCAGAGACATAGCAGAGACAAACAAAGCATAACTAGAGACACAAAAACAAATAAATCTAATATCATAACATTATAATATTTAAAAAATCTCTCTGTGCTTGAGCTCTTACAATAAACTGCAGGGTTTCATGACATTAAATACTATGGTGTAGAAATTAATCTACTCTTAGAATGGGAAGATTAGTACAACTTGTGGCTAGTATTGTTTCATCAGTGGTGGCTTCTGATAAAAAACATTGTGGGTTCAAACCCCAGTACTACCCAGCTGCTACTGTTACCCTAAAAGGTTTACTGCTCCAGCTT
The DNA here is from genome assembly GCA_013621035.1 of Clarias magur. Taxonomy (NCBI): domain Eukaryota; kingdom Metazoa; phylum Chordata; class Actinopteri; order Siluriformes; family Clariidae; genus Clarias; species Clarias magur. The sequence goes on from QNUK01000718.1 coordinate 194,575, forward strand.
GAGCTGTATCTTGGCTGACTCTTTTTACATTCCTCACATTCTTCAAAATGTAAAATGGCAAGAAAAATACACTGTGCTGTAATGTACATGGATCGCCATAAAATTACAAGGCCAAACATTTATGCCATATTTTTTTCGTTTCCATTGTGCCACTCGGGTGAGGCCTCCAATTAATCAGACTTTTGTTCTGTGATTGGATGGCAGTCAGGCATTTCTAACTGCATGAATAATGCCCCGTCACACTCCAGAGAAGTTCCCATAGTGTCCTAAAAATATCAAAGAACTCAGAGGAAACAGGGTCAAAATCATGCATCAAGTTTATAACACTTTCATAGACATGTCTTTGACATTTCATTAATGTTTCTATCATGTCCTCACTAATTTTCTATCACGCATATAATCATGCCTTCACCAGGGTGAGTAAGATCAATGAATTATCACTATGCCATCAGATTGCACCTTGCTGTTAATTACATTGTCATTTTGTCTGCAGAGTTAATGCAGTGCCTTTTATCATAAATTGATGGAGTGAGGAATTGAATTGCATATTTATCCTAAATTTTCTAAACATGACATGCAGTACTTATTAAAAGTTTGGACAAAACTTCTAATTCTTCACAGATTTTTATTAAATTTAATTTTGCATTGGAAGACAATGCTGAAGGCATACAAAATACGCAATAATATGCAATAATTAACCAGTTGATGTTGAGATGGGTCTTCTACGTATGCTCTGTAATTAATAATGTGAGGATATGGTCAAAACAAGACACAGAAAGAAAACACATTGCCAACGGCATTGACCAGTTAAAGACATGCTATCTAGAGCATTTTCAAAAACCCATCAAGCACCATTATTAAACTGGCTCTCATGAAGACCGTCCCGAGCAAACCTTGCCACTGCTAAAGAGGAGAGTTACCAGCCTTAGGAATTACCAGCACCTCATATTAGAGCCATTATTAGGGCATTACAGAGCATAAGTAGCAGATCCATTTTAACATCAACTGCTCAAGAGAGATTATTGCTTATTTTAGATGCCTTCAACATTGTTTTACAATTTAGAAAAAATAATAATAAGAAAAGACCATTAAATTAGATGTGTTCAAACTTCTGACTGGTACTGTTCTGTATCTGTTCTTCAATTGTTTTGTTTGTTTGCTTGTAACAAAAAAAAAAGTTTATGTAAAAGTATTTTATATGAATTGCATAACAATTGTAATTATATACAGTGTTTAATTAATGTTGTGAATATGTGATTACCATGCATTGAATTTTAAAATAATATCAGGTGTACTTACATATAATAGGATGAGTCATGTAACCGACGCCATTATATGTAGAAAAAGCAAACCTGTTAATATTTAATAAGATCAAATTGAGAATTAATTGTATCAAATGTGAAAAATGTCTATTTGACTAATCAAAACCAACAATTTATTTAACTGTAACTTTTTAAAAATGAAATAATTATAAAATAAAATAAAAATAACAAGAAATAATTAAAGGATTACCTTATTTTATTCTTTAAAGCCATAACAACCCAAATGCACATGAAATTTAGTTCTCTGTAACTCTCTCACCCATAGCCTTAATGTCAACCAGGTCTGTCTTCACCCTTCATACAAGGTTTCAGAAGGAGTGGTGATGGGTGTCTCCATTCCTTGTGACAAAAGAATTAAACATACCTTGACAGTAATGGGTGTTTCTTTAGACCTGGGTAATTATCAGAAATAGACATATTTACTTACTTTCCTGTGCTTTTTTCTACATGTAGTTATGGATACAACAATACTACATATTGTTATTTCATGTTTTGTTCTTTATTCAATTCAATTAAATTTAATTTGTATAGCGCTTTTACCAATTGTCATTGTCACAAAGCAGGGAAGAATAGGAAGAAATCTTGAGAGGAGCCGGACTCAACAGGGGACCCCATCCTCATTTGGGTGAAACAGAAAACAGTTAGGTGGCAGGCAGTTTAGTTTAACAGTTGTTAACGTATGTTAATATGGACTCCAGGTAGTTATTAGCGGCTCAGGTAGACTTGTAGGAAATTCCAGTCCTGAACTATCGAGCGACTGCAGCCAAGCCCTCACAGAAAAAGCTGTTAACATCAGTCGAGGCCAGAACCATCTTCATAGTAGAGTGAAACCATCCCCAGACACCAGACGCATCCCAAAGAGATACACAGGGCTCCCATGTGACGAGATCTCCAACCAGAATCAGGGCACCAGGATGAGTCAGGCAGGTCCAGAGGACAGAGGAAGTCTGGATCAATGGCAGCTCAGGAACGACATTTGTAGCTGGACAGAGAGAGGGAAAGAGAGAGCAGAAGAGGAGAGATAACAGTTAGGTATGGTCACAGTAACATAATGTATAAGGTGAATATATATTTACTATGGAGTACAAGCAGGGTGTCCGACAGGACTAACTATAACAGGATAAATAAAGCGGAGAGCTGACATGAGAGCTCCGTGAGCTGTAAAGCAACCATTCCCCTTAACAAGCCTGGGTGATCAATGAGAGTGGGGAAGACAGCATCTAAACATACCAGTTCACCATGATACTCTACGTCCCTGAGGCCCCCAGATCTGCTCCTTTACCTAAGGCAAATCTATTTACAAAATGCTTGGTTAAATAAATAGGTTATTAGCCTAGACTTAAACATTGAGACTGTGTCTGAGTCCCAAACACCATTTGGAAGGTTATTCCATAACTTTGGGGCTTTGTAAGAAAAATCTCTGCTCCCTGCTTTAGTTTTCATGATACATGGTACTGACAAGCAGCCTGCATCCTTTAATCAAAGTAGGCGTGGCGGATCGTAAGATACTAACAGTTCACTCAGATACTGCGGCGAAACCATTTAATGCTTTATATGTCAAAAGTAGTATTTTAAAATCAATGCGAAATTTCACAGGAATGTGAAAGACACAATGAAGTGAAGATAAGATAGGAGTGAATTGCTCGTATCTTCTTGTTCTAGTGAGGACTCTCGCTGCTGCATTCTGAACTATTTGAAGCTTGTTTATTCACCTAGTTGAACAACCAGACAGTAAGGCGTTACAATAGTCCAACCTACAGGTGATAAAAGCATGAACTATTTTTCTGCATCATTTAGTGACAATATATTCCTTAACTTGGCAATATTTCTTGTGTGAAAGAATGCCATCCTGGTGATATTGTCTACATGAACTTCAAATGAATGACTAGAATCTATAATCACACCAAGGTCTTTTACCATAGCACTAGATAGAACAGAAAGGATGTCTAAAATTACAATGTGATCTAAAATCTTGCTTCTAGCTGCATGCGATCCTATGACTAGAACTTCTGTCTTATCAAGAGTAAGCAGAAGGAAGTTAATTAGCATCCATCCTATTATATCCTTTACGCATTGCTCAACTTTAGCTAGCTAGTTTTTCTCATCTGGTTTTGCTGAGACGTATAACTTTGTGTCATCAGCATAACAATTATATAACTAATATCATGCTTATGGATTATGTTGCCCAGAGGAAGCATGTAAGGGGAAAAAAGCAGTGGGCCTAAAACTGAACTCTGTGGAACACCAAACTCCACCCCACCTCACGACAAGAACTTCCAAGATTTCTGGGCTTTGCCAACTTTTACCGCCGCTTCATTTGGGGGTACAGCTCCATAGCTGCCCCCTTAACGACTCTCACGTTCCCCAAGAACGACTTTTACTGGAACTTGGAGGTCGAGAGGGCTTTTGCTGAACTCAAAGGTCGATTCATGTCCGTCCCATTCTAACCATCCCGGACTTGTCACGGCAATTCATTGTGGAAGTCAACACCTCCAGAGAGCCTCACATGATAACAAGCTGCACCCCTGTTCCTTCTTCTCCCACCGCCTAACTCCTGCCGAAAATAACTATAGCATTGGCGATCGCAAGCTCCTGGCTATCAAGTTAGCTCTGGAAGAATGGAGACACTGGCTAGAGGGGATGGAGATTCCCTTCCCGGTCTGGACTGATCATAAGAATCTCGAATATCTATGGGGTGCCAAGAGACTCACAGGCTCGATGGTCCCTGTTTTTCAGTAGATTAAATTTCACTCTCTCCTATCATCCAGGATCCAAGAACTCCAAGCCTGACGCACTCTCGAGACAATTTACAGCCTCTCACAACACCCACACCAATGACACAATCCTTCCTCCTCCCTCCTTGCTCGCCACCGTGGAACTCGACCTCGAAACCAAGGTTAAGCAAGCCCTAATCCACAAGCCAGGGCCTAGCAACGTTCCCCCTAAATGCCTCTTCATTCCTCTCTCCCTGCATCCCCAGGTCCTGGAGTGCCAGCTTTGTGGCAGCATGTGCCTTCTGTGTGAGGTCCAAACACTCCAACACAGCCCCCGCAGGCCTCCTCAGGCCTCTGCCGATTCCACACTGCCCATGGTCCAACATCGCTGTGGACTTTGTTACAGGGTTACCCGCGTCCAATGGCCACACCTGCATCATGACAGTGGTGGATCGATTTTCGAAAGCTGCTCATTTTGTTCCATTGCCAAGTCTGCCATCTGCTAAGGAGACCTCCGAACTCATCATCAATCATGTCTTCAGATCGGGGTCCACAGTTCGCCTCACGATTCTAGAAGGGCTTTTTTAAGCTGATTGGGGCCACTCCCAGTCTGTCCTCAGGGTTTCACCCCCAATCAAATGGTCAGACCGAGAGGAAAAACCAGTACCTCGAAGTTGCCCTGAGGTGCATGACCTCCCGGGATGCTACTTCATGGAGTAAGTTCCTGCCTTGGGTGGAGGATCTCATAATCAACCGGCCTGTCACCATTCCAGTGCTGTTTGGGGTTTCAGCCACACCTATTCCCGTCTGAGGAGGAGGAGGCCAATCCGTCAATTTCGCCCAAACCTTCATCCAATGCTGCAAGAGGACCTGGCTACAAGCAAGGAAGACGCTATAACATGTCGGCAAGAGGTACATGCTCAAGCAGACGCAAGGCGCTCTCAGGCCCCTAAGTACAGAGTGGGGCAAAGAGTCATGCGCTCCACCCGAGACCTTCCCCTAAAGACCGTCTCTCGTAAACTCTCTCCCCGATACATTGGACCCTTAACTGTCACCAAGGTTGTCAACCCATGTGCAGTTAAGCTCTTGCTCCCCTTAACGAATCACTGCAGTAAAGTAAAAAAAAAATTAACCAGCACCTTACTTTTGAAAAGAATCGCAACAGAGAAGAGTTTCTGTGTGTTTGTGAAGCCGGGGATGGGGTGAAAAGGCGAGAGAGCATCTGTGCGTGTGTCGGGGTGTGTGTCGGTCTCAAATTACGCGCGTACACACACATAAGAGACGCTGAAAGAGAGAGGGAGATGTTGATTATACAAATAAGAGACGAGCAGAGTTTCTGTGTGTTTGTGAAGCCATGGAGGGGGGATGAAAAGGTGAGAGTTTGTGCGTGTGTCGGTGTGTGTGTGTCCAGCAGGAGAGACGATTACATATAATTCTGCAGCACAAGAGTGACGCTCAGTGTCAAAATAAGAGGCGCATTCGTGATACATGATACTCGGCACTCGTAAACCAAGACTTGCTTGTTTTTCAAATAATTTATTACAAATCTTTGCTCGTTTTGCGAAACACTTGTAAACCGCATTACTCGCAATCTGAGGTTCCACTGTATATATTATAGATAAATAAAATAATTAGTATAGGTGCTATCTTGGCTAGGTCTCCCTTGTTAAAGAGATTCTTGAACTGTATGCGACATTTTTGAAAATTACAAATAATTAAGATAAATAAAGTGATTCCAGCTTTATAGTTGATTAAAGCTGAAGATGGACCAATTAAATAAATAAAAAGGTGACCTGTATGCTTATTATTATTCCTTCATATTGGCCAACCAAATCCAAAAACACTTAACCGGTATGTAAGGTATTTTCTCTCCTGTAGATGTTACTGCATATTTAAGATCATTTTTAGTGTTGTGTGTGCGTAAAAATGTGCACATATGTGATATGCAAAGATATTTGCAGACACACCAAATTTTCATTTAGATTTAAAATTCTAATTTTAAATACAAATATGGAAACAGGAAGCACATTAATAATATTCCAGTGGGTGAATTATATTCAACTAATATTGAGAAATTGATAACAAAAACATGTTGGGTAAATAATTACACAATGAAATACGAGGGACATGTTTTTGCATGTAACAAAGATCCCGCTAGACTGGTTGAGTTAAACACATTGCTTCATTTTTCATATTAATCCTTTTCTGCGTGAGGTGTTGCTCTTTATTTCTGAATTGACCATTATCTTCAATCTCTTGGTGTTAGTGCTACTAACCATTAAGCATTTAAGCTTGTTGTCCTTCATTGATTTAGTATGAGGATACTGGTGAATATTTCTAAGGAGGTAAAGATGAGAGACAAGAACAGTTAAAGAAGAGTCAAGAATAATGTTGGTCAAGACAAGTTGGTTGAAGCATGTAAGCTTGGTGGCTCTGCCTTGACTGCAGGGTCAGAGTTGGACTATGTTCACCCATGTCGTCTAATGAAAGCCCCTACAATGGCATCGGAAGATTAAGACAGATTTCTTTCTGTCCTTAGAGAATATACAAAGTCATTTAGTTGTATGGTGTATGCGTGGTGGGTTCATCGAAAAAAACAAACAAAAAAAAAACATGCCTTTATTTTCAAAATCTCCCTCCAAACTTTTTTTTTTTTTTTAAGTTAGCAGCTATGCCACACATAGACTGAAGTATTAAACTAACAAAAATTTAGTTTTAGATTAAAATATTTCTGTTGTGCATTGGATTTAAACATGTAATATGTCATTCAATCTTGTTTAATAATTACAATTTCACTTTAAATATGACCTTTTTAATTTTGTCAATACTTTATAGGGAAGGGGCAGAATGCATAGAAAGCCCAAAAGAGGCTGTAAGCAGCAGTTACAATCCTCCACCAAGCTCTTCAGAGGTCGTGAAAAACATTGGTGTAGATTTGGGAGCAAGTTCGTCCCAGTGGAATGGGGGGTTATAAGGATGTTAAAAAAATATTTTCATTTCGATTAAAGTAATTGCAAACCGAAACGCCTAATATAACCCCATAAAAAGCTTTGTCTGCTTCGATTTAAAAAAACAGATGCTGAAGGGACTAATAAGGAAGACCTGGAGATGTGATTAAAAACAAAAATGTATATGAGGTTAAGATTAAAAAGAACAATCTGTAGCCTGTTGACGTAGAGGTTTTAAATCCCTTTGACAGGCAAATGCCTTTCTCATTGTACTGCATTATAATTTACACATGCTTACAATATGTCAAAGAATGTCAGTGATTTCCATATAACCTGAAAAACAAATTACCTAAATACTGGAATGCTGTTAACGTCTTTCATGACACATGTTTTAGTTTTGAATTTCAGCTCAAGGAACACCCTTTTCAAATTATATTTGTTGGTAGTCATACACATGAACATTAAAACCTATGAATAATACGTCACTCAGGGTGTGTTCATATGTCCCCATATAACCTCTTATCTTTTGGTCTTATGCATACTTACAGTAATTCACACAGTGATATTTTTCCATATGACACATTAACATAGTATAAAGTGTTTTTAATGGAATAATATACTATATGTATTTACTATAATATACTGTTAATTTCTGTAGACACATTATTAAACCTTCTATTTTAATTTAATATTATAGCATTGAGTCTATTACGTGTTTGGATTTCCTAAAAACACTACTCACAGGTAGACTTGAGCTTCCCATCCAGAATTCTAATGCTGTATAACACTGACATATAGAAGTAATTAGGTTGTGACGTTGTCCCCTTAAAACACACCAGGATAACCTGTAAATATACTGCACCCGTGGACTGTAAATTTTCCTGTGCACTGTAAATAAATTTCTCTTTGCACTGAAGTGCTATTGCAGGTGGAGCCATCATTTACCACCGTTTACGAACATTCACCACGTCTTTAAGCGAGTGGTGGTTCTCACTTTACCACATATATTGGGCTGTATGATGCATTCTGTACTCTGCATTCGAGACTCTTTAGTGAAGACAGACTGTTGATGTCTTTTTTAAAGGTTTTTTTTTTTTTGTCTTTGCTGTTAACTGCACAAAGCAGTGTCTTCCCACCTGGGAGTTTCTCCAGCATACAGTATATCAGATTGATGGGCATGAGTCCTCATCTGTAAAATGTTTGTGGACAACAGTTTTTTCAACTCACATTTAATCAATAATTATACACACACACACACACACACATATATATATATAAATTGATTGTTGTTCTTAAATTTATTTAGTTTAATGGTTTAGATTTATTAGTTAAAATAAATAGTTAAAATATTAAGATGGGGAATGTTTGATGTCATGTGGGCATTATAAGATTTGCATTGAAAACTTCTAAATGAAAAGTGGCAGCTGGCATGCCTAAAAATAGATGCAAGATTATTTTTATGGTCTAAATAAAAATGCTTTAATAATTGTGGGCTATTGTTGTTTACTTACAATATTTGTTCATTTAATTTAAATGAGGTTTGGGCTCGGGTGTTGAGCCGGCATTGTAATTCCCCTCTTTAATTTCCTACGTAGTATAATGTGCGCTCAACCACACAAATTTTAGAGTCTGCAGATGAATTTTGTTGTACTAAATAATATTTATGCAGTATAGTCAGGGCCTCAGTGTCAGACAACATTCAAATGCAAATAATTTACCCTGTTCTCACCTATACATTCAGAAAAACTAAAATCCACCCCTCCCCACTTTAAGACCCTCTTGGATCTGAGGCCTTCCTGACGACCTGCAGTGCTTCAGGCCTCCTCTTAAATTTGTGTAAATTTACATTGTTACTGTTTTCACTCCCTGGAATGGAAGAAATTGGGATTTTCCTTATAATAATAAGCGTTGTATTGTTTTCTTAATCGCTCCACACACAATAATTTTCTTTGTAATTTTTATAGAATGTTTTAATTACAACAAACACAAATTGATACTCGCTAAATAAGCGCTGTCTTTGTGGTACTGTGCGAAACGATGTCGGTGTGAGCCGCTTTATTTCAGTCATAATATACTAATATATTTTTGCTGTATAGTGGATTGCACACAACCTCTCACGAACGAGCGTTTCTCTGAATATGGCGTTATAATGGGGAGTGGGGCTAAGAAACGCGCATCTCGGTTTATTAATCCACGTGTCCGGTTTAGGTTTAGTATTGAGTGCGCTTTGTTTGTTCGGTTTCTATACCTGTTTTTGCACATTAATCTGACAACACCTGTGGCACACCCACTTATCTGATGCACAGTTTTATGGCTACGCAAGTGTTATACATGATAAAATATAAAGGCTCACTGTCTTAGCATTTACTTTGCTTAGATGCAAACTAAGAAACACCTATAAATCCAAAATTTGTAATTTTTAGTACTGTGATTGTAAATTTGTTTAATTATTCAATTGTATTTTATAAGGTTTTGCCAGCAGTTGTACAGTGTACAATGGGGTGTTACTGGGATGTAAAAATGTTATTTGTTAAAATGTTTTCATTATTTATTAAAGAACATAAAGATGACCATACACCCTAAAAAAATGCTAGGTTAAAAACAACCCAAACTGGGTTGGTTTTAACCCTGCTGCTGGATAAAAATTGGACCAACTACATGCTGGATTAATTTAACCCAGCAAGATGGGTAAAATATTAAATACAAATGCTAGGTCATATTTAACTATAATGCTGTTTTAATTCTACCTCACAAATAGGTTATTATTATTATTTTTTTGTCTTACATGTTTATGGATAAAATAGTTAAATTACTTTGATATACTGGTCTATTACAACAACAAAAAAAAAGTTTTGGGGGGGAATAAACACCCAATTAATTGAACAAATCATAGAAAAAAATATTTATCTTTATTTTTCAAAAGCACAAGATCAGATAATACAAAACAAGTTTAACAGCGACATCAGTACGATACTATTACTGAGAAGCACTAATACCTGAGAGCAGGATGTAGGTGTTCTGCCTTGACACTTCAGCCTGCTGGAGATATTCCACAGTGTCGGTTCTTAGAAAAGAAAGGAATTAAAGAAAGCAAAAGTTTATGTAAAAATTGAGAGGGTTGGCTAGTATGCATATTATTTATAAGAAGATTAGTGTTTTGTAACACCTTAGCTTTTATATGTGGTTGCTAATGCTAGCAACCTAGCTAAATGCTAGCGTCATGCTGGCACTACAGTTAACAGTTTAGCTTTCATTCATCACTTCACCATCTTCATACGCCCTGCAAGCATTCTATAACTAAAGCTAAAAAGCTCAGACATTTTTGCAGTTTCTTTCATACACAGGTGGGGTTTTTTGGTTTGGCTAGCTAGCAGTCATTGTCAGATAAACTAGCATGCTATAGCACAGACCAGGCTGAAAGTTTGAGTGTACCGTTAACACGGTAACAGTAATAAATGTTACATACAGTGAACAAATTCAGTCATAGGTGAGTAAAAGTGTGTATACAGACCTATTTAATTTAAATACGTATTTAAAGTTTGCATTTCCTCTTAAATGCGTGAGGAGGAAGTATCCTTAACAGCAGCCTCCAAAAAAAAGACACATTTGACACAGCCACTGAAAACACCGGTGAACTTAGGGGAAGGGGCGGTCTCGTCTGTGATGCTAGCTGTCACTAGCTAACCCAACTCCAACCCAGCAAGCTGGGTTAAACAAAAAGTACCCAATTCCCAGTAAATAACCCAGAAAAATTACTCAACAGGAGCAACCCAGCATTTGGGTAGTAAAAACAACCCAGCATTTTTAAGAGCATATACTACAAATTTAAAGAACACAAAATATAAGATGACACAAAACCAGTGGCGGCTGGTCAATACGGGACGCCCCCCTTTAAAGTTAGGCAGAGAAAAATACTACTTTAACATGTAATTATTTAACATTATTTCATTATTAAAATAAATAATTATTAAGTTATTTAGTCAAAATATATAATTAAAAAAATCTAAACTGTATTACGTTCATTTGTGTTTGTGTACGTGGGGCGCCGGACAAACGAGTGTCTATATAGGCACGTAAATTTTTGATAAGCATGTGATTTGAGGCTGAGCTCTGATTGGATCTTTTCAAATCATCCTTGGGGCGCAGCACTGTGTACCCGAACCCTCCCACTTTTGTTCTTAATATTGTTTTTAAATATTTGGGCTCATGTGATTGGACCATTCTCAACGAGTCTTTTCCAGCACTTCCTATGGCAAGCGGAGCTGCTGACTGGATGTGATGTGAGTCATGCCTTTATTTTATATTAGTAGTAATGATGCTTAATCATCTGATAAATGGCTATTTACAGGCAAGTATTAAAAGTTTAATTTTAACCCTACACGCGTAGCTTTTCTAATTACACATGATAGAAGCTCTAGGCTCACTGTGTTAACATTTACTTTGCTTAAATTTGATTCTAATAAGATTTAATCTAATTTGAATTCTACATTTGTACTGTAATTTTAGTACTGTGATTATGAATTCGTTTAACTACAACGTTTCTCTTGATTTTATCTGCTACTATGTGGAGCTGCGGCTCATTTCTCCTTGAGAGAATGAGCTAAGGCCCGTTAGGCGTCAGTCTATATTTATATAGTGCCACTCAGCAGTAAAAACCAGCAAACCCAAATGCTGCCGGCGTGAGGTGCGGCGAGAAAACTAGAATACCGCTTGAGTACCATCTGTATATATTTAGAACTTTTTTTTTTCAAGCTTTTATACCATTTAACATCCATATTTGACTGCATTAAATTTTGTGATCTCTTAAATTAAACACCAAGTTCAGGAACATTATTCAGCAAACCTGATGAACCCAACAGCTTCCCACATACTGTACAGCATTTATATTTCATGTCTGTTGTGCATTAAGTGCTCACATGACTCTTAAGTGTTGTAGCGTTAATGCAGCATTCAATTTTCTTTACAAATTATAACCATAAAGTGCCTCATGGCTCAAAAATTTAGCAACCATTGGTAGCAGCAGCAAGAGACAAAGAAGTACTGATTTGAAGGTGAAACAAAAATATGTATCTTTTTCTCACACACAGCCATGGGCAGTACAATGTGGCGTGAAATGCTTACATGATTACAGAAAAATAAAAATAAGATTAAACTAAGATAAAAAATATATATATATTTTGAAAGAATAGATTTTATAGATCAAATACCTTTGTGTTTTAACATGATCACCAGATTAATATTTGCTGATCAGCCTCTGTCTTCTATGTTCTTTCACTAAAGCAAGAAAACCCACGACAGGCCAATGGAGTGACACAAATAATACCAAAGAATACTTAGAAAATGTTTACCTCTTATCTTTATCCCTGCCTTTCCCCGTTTGTCTTTGTCTTACTCTTCTTCACTCAGTTTATCTCTGTCTTATTCTTCTGTCCCTTTAACACTTTCATTCATTTCTCCTGCGCCTCGACTGCTTTCTTTTTCTCCTTTCAATCCTTTTATCAAATTTCACTGTTTCTCTTCATCATCACTATATTTACTTTAGTCTATTTTGTATTTTCTATTTCTTTCATTGCATCTCTTTCATTCTCTTTCATTGATTTAATTTTATTTGGATTTATTCCTCTCTTTATTCTTTCATCTTTTTTGCTTTCTTCTCTTTAAATGTTATTTTCATGTCTTTTCTTCTATTCTCCTCTTTTGGCAGTGTATTTCTCCAGCTTTTATTCTTTCTCCATGTTTTTGCATATTATTTACTTTTTAAAAATAGTACTCGTCCTTTATTAAATGAGCTTTAGTGGGAGGGGAAATTATATGAACATTGGGGTGTTGGATCAAGAATATTATGAAAATAGTGTTAATTAAGTTAAAAGAAATTAATGTTATGTGCATGGCTGGTGTGAATAGTGTAGGTTAAGACGTTAAAATATTAACCTGAAAGCTTTAGCTTCAACAAACTATATTGCTGACTCCATATCCACTAATTTTTGTGCTCAATGCTATTCTCAAAGAGAATAGCAAGTGCAGACAGCCACTGCTGTGACATTTTGACCTTAGGTGACTTTATGCCCAGGCGTGAAAATCATGGTGTTTGCCAAAGATCCTATTAATTGTCTGTTGTCCTCCTGTTATTTCCATTTTTCTGCACCAATTGGGTAACTGTGTTTCATGGCTGTAGATGTAGGTCTCCCACTTCTCATTCTGCAGTGAAGAAATTTTCGCTTTCGTCACACGGAAACTCATGTCCATTTTTTTTTTATTCTGTAAACCAATGTTAGAAGCACTATATGAATAAAGTTTTATAGAAGTAAATTGAAACGCTGAATTATATTCAACAAACATCATTAACTAATTGCCAGCCCTAGTGTCCAGGTTACTTAGTTTTGTATGTAGAATGTGTGAGATGACATCATCAGTCGATTAATTTGGACAGCACGCAAACTGGAACAGGTCCAGTGAATAAGGTTATAAGGAATTGAAAGAAGACTCAGATCTTCCTTGCAAAGCAATTCACTACAACTGAAGTCTGGGCTACAAGGTGGCAGCAATACAAACATAGAAAATCAGTGAATTGTCAGGGATAACCAATAGAGGGCGCCTGGTGCCCAGAGACTTTTTGTTTCGTTTGTAGTTTTCCTAAGTTTTACTTCATTTCCCAGGATGCACCTCGGTCAGGTGAGGGAGGGCGCGCACCTGAACCGAGTTCACTCATTTGTTTCTTTATAAATAGTCTGTTTATGTTCTAGTCCTTTGTCTTGCATTTGTTGGAATATACCCATTACATGCTGCTTAGCTCATGGTTTAGTTTAGTTGCTTTCCAGTTTAGTTCAGTTATCTTTTAAGAGACCATAAAGCTTAAACTACTAAATTTTTTCAATGACAAACCGCACATTCACACAGCCAAATATATGTCTCTTGTCAAATAAATAGAACAATTTTTCTCAAGTATCTACTATGTATAGTCGTGGCCAAAGGTTTTGAGAATTACATAAAAATTGGAAACTGGAAAAGTTGCTGCTTTAGTTTTTATAATAGCAATTTGCATATACTCCAGAATGTTATGAAGAGTGATCAGATGTGTTAGAGCCATAAAGTACATTTTTAATAAATCTCTATAGTATTTAACTTCATTATTACGTAGATGTAAATGTAACCTTTTGCATATTTGTGACTATTGGCTTATGTAAAGGTCATAGGTCAATTTCATATGTTTACGGTAGCAACCCTTTAGCGTTTGATTTATTAGAAGAAGGAAGGACTCTGTGTTAGACAGTCTTTTGACCGTTCTTTGAAACCATGTTTAATTTGAAGCTTGAAAAGGTGTAAATAGTTCACAAGTTTAATTTGTTGAGTGTCTTGTATCCAGACAAACGAAGATTAAACTGGTACATTACAAGTTTTGTGGTTTTACGTGTCAAATCCTTGTGCCGGTACTTATGGAAATGGCGAAGAACAGGAAAACATAGATCGCCATTACAACTAAGTCCAAAGACTTCTCACATTGACTTGGATCCAATGCGAAGTGGAAATTGGATTACCAATTTTGATGCTACACTTGTCATCGAACAAGACAAGTATTATGGACATGACAAGATAAGCAAAATGAGAGAGGTGCTTGTGCGGAATTATCGCGACGGATAAAAGTGAAAGTAGGTCAAAACAGCGCACGGACTTCCTGTGATATTCTGGTTATTTAAGGATATTTAAACTTGTCTCTGCAGTTTTTAATATTGTCTATTATTGAAAGTAATATTATTGCCAGCACAGTTTGCAAAGTCATTGTTCCGGAACCATTGTTGAATCATGGATGACGCAACCGCTGACTCGGATAAGAGTGACCAAAAGAGGGCTGTCAAGTATGCGCACAAAGCGCTAGAGGAGCGTCGGGACAGGCTCATTAATTTGAGAAGGTCAAGAATGGCTCAAATTACCATTCACATGAAAAGGATTGAGAAACTCAAAGAAGATGATAAAAATGTTGAAGAAGTAGAACAGCAAGCGCTTACAAAGCTTACCAAGTTGTATCAGGAATTCATCGAATTAAACGACAGCATTCAGGAGTTGTTGCTGGATGGTTTGAACCCAAGTCATCAAAAATAAGTGACTTTGTTCTTGGCACAGAACAGTGGATTGAAACTGTCAAGGATAATAACGCAGCAAATGATGAGGACATTGATCCAGGTGACAGTGTTTCTGAGGTTGCTTCAGCAGCGAGGAGAAAGAGCAAAGCACTCTTGGCCAAAGTGCAACAGCAATTGCAATTTCTGATGCAAAACTCAAAGTTTATGGTGTATATGACGATTTTGTGGAATCAAAACTTCCAGTAGGTCAAATAAATCTGGGACTAAACGAAAATCCTGATGATGGAGTCTCTGATGTTCAATCTGTAACCAGACGAAAGCAAAGGCTACAGCTGTGCATGCCATTCAGAATACTGCTAAATCTGAAGATTCAGACCACAGCTTGTTCCAAATAATGAAAAGGCAATATGACATCACAGAAATGATGGTGAAGCAACAAAATTTATCTCAGCTTCCGCAAAGAGATGTTCCAGTTTTCAAGGGTGATCCCATTAACTTTAAATCGTTCCTACGAGCCTTTGACAATGCTATTGACAATAAAACCGAGAAGGATAGACAAGCTGTTCTACTTGGAGCAATATACCAGTGGAGAACCACAAGACCTGGTAAAGAGTTGTGGACACATGAGTGCAGAAAGTGGATACAAAGAGGCTAGAAGACTATTGCAACATCATTGAGGTGATGAATTTAAAATTGCTTCAGCGTACATTGAAAAGGCATTGAATTGGCTTCAGATTAAGTTAGAAGATGGAAAGATGCTGAATGCATATGCTCTTTTCTTGACTGGATGCCTTAACACTATGCAGGATGTGGATTACATGGCTGAAATGGACAACCCTACTAATATGAGAGTTGTCATCTCCAAACTCCCATACAAGATGAGAGAGCGTTGGAGAAATGTTGCATATGACGTTCATGAAAGGTCTGGCAGAAGAGCCAGGTTTTCAGACATGGTGGATTATATTGATCGTCAAGCCAAATAAAAAAATTACCCACTGTTTGGAGACATTCACGAGTCAACTGGTGTAAACGCTGGGAGGAAAAGCCAGACTCCCGACTTGAAGTACAAAAAGAGTATTTCCAAAGGTAGTAGTTTTGTCACAAGTGTCTGTACCGAACATATGAAACAAGTTGAGACAAAGAAAGAAACAAAACCTCAATGTGACCAGATAGTGTCTGAAGCATGTACATTCTGTCAAAGGAACCATGCTTTGAATTCATGTTTCAAGTTTAAAGATCAAGATCACAAGGACAAAATGGAGTTTTTGAAATCAAAGGGACTATGCTATGGATGCCTCACCCGGGGACATTTAAGCAAAAACTGCAAGAAAAGACTTACTTGTCAAGAATGTTTTAAAATGCATCCAACTATTTTGCACATTCCTAATAAGAACAGATCCAGTAGTAGTGATGAGAATGAATCCAAAGTAAGCTTATCTTCTGTAGACCATGAAACGTGTGGGTACACTGGGGCCAGAAACAGTGAATGTATCCTAGCCATAGTCCCAGTGAAGATTAAGTCAAAGAAATGTGACAAAGTTGTAAAGACATATGCCTTCATTGACCCAGGAAGTTCTGCAACCTTTTGCACAGAGGGGTTAATGAGAGATTTGAACCTGAAAGGCAGAAGGACAGAGATTCTCCTTCGTACTATGGGACAAGAAAAATGGGTTCATAGCAACGTGTTGTCAGACTTGGAAATATGTGGCTTAGAGTGTGAGGACTACATAGAACTTCCTAGGGTGTTTACCCAGAAAGAGATCCCAGTGAAACAAGAGAATATCCCCCAACAAAAAGACTTAAGAAAATGGCCTTATCTGCAGCAGGTCAAACTTCCTCCTCTCAAGGCTGATATAGGTGTGCTTATTGGTGCCAATGTGCACAAAACAATAGAACCATTGCAAGTAATAAATAGCGGAGGAAACAGACCTTATGCTATTAGGACAGCCTTAGGATGGATAGTTAACTGGCCTTTATGAACTGACGCGAACACAGAATCAACATCAGGAGGGAGCTTCAAGTGTCACTGTGAACAGGATTGCGGTTGTAGACATTGAAACGCTGTTGGTAGAGCAATTCAATGCAGATTTCCCTGAACGCAATTACAATGACAAACTAGAAATATCGCAAGAGGATAAGAAATTCATGCATTCTGCTGAACAATCAATCCAGTATAAAGATGGACTTTATTGTATAGGACTACCCTTCAAGAATGATCTTGTCAAGATCCCCAACAACAGATGCGTAGCAGAGCAAAGAACCATTGGACTTGAACCCAAAGTTTTATTAAGACTACAAAGCTTTCATGTCCGACATAATTAACAAAGGCTATGCAGAAAAAGTGCCTTCTGAACAACTGGAACGCCCAAACAGAGTGTGGTATATCCCACATCATGGTGTCTATCATCCTAAAAAGAACAAAATTAGAGTTGTTTTCGACTGCACAGCCACCTTCCAGAACTTCTCACTGAATGGGCAACTAATGCAGGGACCTGATATGACTAACACTCTCATTGGTGTACTGAATTGTTTCAGACAAGAACCAGTCGCTATCATGGCAGACATTGAATCAATGTTCTACCAAGTAAAAGTCCCAGATGCTGATGCAGATCTTTTGAGATTTTTGTGGTGGCCTGAAGGAGATCTTAGTAAGCCTACTGCAGAATACAGGATGACGGTGCATCTGGTCGAAGCAACTTCGTCTCCCAGTTGTTCATGCTTGGCATTACAAAAGACTGCAATAGATGCAAAAACAGAGACAATAGCAGAAGCAGTCGATACTATTCTGCAAAACTTTTACATGGACGATTGAAATCGGTAGCTTCTGAGGAAGCCGCAATTAAACTAACACAGGATCTGATATCGGTGTGCGCTAAAGGTGGATTCCACTTGACAAAGTGGGTGAGCAATAGCAGAGCGGTCCTGTTATCCTTACCAGAGAAGGAAAGAACCACACAAGTCAAAGATTTAGATTTCAACAAAAGTAATCTACCAGTCGAAAGAGCTCTTGGTATACGGTGGTGTACAGAGACAGATACATTTAGATTTACCATAAATATACAAGAAAGACCTATTACTAAAAGAGGAATACTTTATACGATATACAATCCTCTTGGTCTGGTAGCACCCTGTATTCTTCCAGCGAAGCTCCTTCTAAGACAGTTGTGTCAGAACAAGTGGGCCTGGGATCAGAATATTCCAGAGAAGCAAGCACAAAAGTGGTTAATGTGGCAAAAAGACATAGAACAATTGTCAAACGTCAGTGTAAAGAGATGTTTCAAGCCAGACAACTTTGGCCCTATCATGTCTGTTCAATTGCATCATTTCGCCGACACAAGTGAAGTTGGCTATGGCACAGTCTCCTACCTGTTGCTCACAAATGAGAGTGGAGAGAGGCACTGTTCCTTTTTAATGGGTAAAGCAAGAGTCACGCCACTGAAACAAATAACAATCCCCAGAATGGAGTTGACTGCAGCCACTGTTGCAGCAAAGATGGTTAGTTGGAAAGACCAATAACAAAACTCTGCTTATTGCAAGAAACAGCAGAAAACTAAGACTTTGCATAAAGACTGTAATTCATGGAAACTGTCATCTTTAAAATGATGGTTTGAGGGATAGTTAGAGTTTGAGGTTTGGGGGTGGGGGGGCATTTTCTCCCTAATTTAGTCGTGTCCAATTCCTCCCCATCACTAGGGGGCTCCCACATTAAGGCTACTACTACCACTCAGTCAGGAGAGCCGAAAGACTATCACATGTTTCTGTGACGCCAGCCGATTAAGGTGGGAGCACCAAGTACTTCTCATCCCTCCCGTCTGTGAGAGCTCAGCCAATCAGTTCTCTCTGGCTGTGAGAGGTTACACCATCACCCGGAAATTGATCTCCGTATGATAGGTTAAGCACTTTACCACTGCACCACTCGTAGGCCCGGTGAGTGCATTCTTGACTATTAAAAATATAAGTGTCTCTGTCATACCTAATAGAAGAAATTGAAGGCTAAAAGTCACGTGAAATTAACAAAAACATAGAAAGAGAGGTCAGAGCAGTCATGACGGCAGATGACCTTATTGACACTATCTTCAAATCAATAAATAACAGAGAATTGAAAGAGCGTTTACAGAGTAAACCAGAATCACCTGAAGTCACCTTTTCACCCCAACAACACTGCACTCATCATGAGGATCACAATGTCAGACGCTGCCATCGATCTCAGGAATTCAGCTGCATTAGAAGGTTTGATGGGCTGTGTCCTTCAGTACTGTACAGATCAGTAATGCTGTAATTGAGTAGTTTTTTTGTGTACTTCTAGTTTTTAAAGTAGTTTTTAAAATCTGTAATTTTACTTTTACTTAAGTACGTTTTGTTTGAAGTATTGTAATTTGCTACATTTTAAATCATATGCGCTACTGAGTAAAATATGAATGAAAATGCAAAAATAATCAAAATATGATGCTTTGTATAAATGCTTCGTTGCGCTCATGTGTGTATTGTGTCCTGGTCGCACGCTGCTCCAGACTCCATTCCAGGTTTTCTGACTGTCCCCACATCAGCATCTACCTGACCTTCCACACAGTCGCTTCCGCCCTGAGAGTGACGTCATCAACCAGCACCACCATATATAAACCGGAGAGAGACGCGTGTAAGGGGAAAGAGATAGTGATTTTGCCGTTTTGATATTTGGTTATGTATTCTGGTTTTGACTTTTTGCCATCCATTGACTTTGATTATTGCTTTGCGCCTTTAGTTTGGTTGGTCTTTGTATATATTTGTAGATAATTTCACTGTATGTTTGTGCACTCACCAGTAGTAGAGGCGTGCCTGCCATTTATTTTGGTAAGATGGAATTTATTCACTGTTTTTGGTTTAGGGAGTCAGGGAAGGTAGATGCATTTAGGGCCCAAGCACTGAGTGCGCAGGGCCCTATTGTTTTTCTACGGATTGTTATTATTATTTTTTTTTTATTATTATTTTTCTTTCAATCATCCGGCCACTTTCGGCCCTCTTAACATACTCAAAAACTCACCAAAATTTGCACAGAGATTGGAATCTGCGGCCAACATAAATAAGTGGAGCCTCCTAGGGAATTTATACAATTCCCACGAAACCAGGCAAATATGATGTAAACAAGTTGCCGATGAAAAATTGCGGAGGGCTTGTTGATATCTCGAATGGTGTGGCCGTGGCGATGCTTTAAAATTATGGCGAATAAAATTAAACAGGAAGTGGTTAATAACTTCTGTGTACATTACGTTATGTACATGAAACTTTACAGGTATGTTAAGAGTAGGAAGTTGATCACATCATATGACAATCATGAGTCTATGTCATAGCGCAACCAAGTGGCAGCAGGAAGTGTGTCACTTTTGGAAATCACTAATATTTTGTCCTTTACTTTCACCTGATTTGGTTCAAAATCAGTCAGAATAATGAAAAGATGTGGATCATTTGACACCATGAAGGATTTTTTTCTAATTTGAATCATCTTGCTATGGTGATGATTTAACTCAAGAAAAAATCTAAGAAAATTATTCTTCTTACGAGTGGAAAGACCTACGGTTCCAAAATTTTATGGGTGTAGACCAGGGGTGCACACACTTTTTCAGCCTGAGAGCTACTTAAGACATGACCGAGTCAAAATGATCTACCACCTACTAAAAATGCAAAACACATTATTCATAAATATATTGAGAATAATTTTTATATGTACAGTATATGCTGGTTTACCTTGCATTACTGCATCAACCTATATTACACAATACAACTCTGTACATTTTTTGGTCATTACCTTACTCTGATGACTTGCACTGAATGGAATCAGCCAGGGATGCATAGTCCGGACAGTAGCTGCTGATAGCCAGCCTCAAGCAGACTTCCAGATGCTCATGAATCATGGTGGAACGGTACTTGGACAATGATCTTCATGTGGGAAAAGGCTGACTCACATAAATAAGTGGAGCCAAATAATGCAGTCAAGAAGGTAGCACATTTCCTGATGTTGGGGTACTTGACCTCTGTGAGTAAGTTCCAGAATTGCCCATGAGCTCTGGCCTTCAGCTGAATGTCAGCTTGAAGTGTCAGAATCCCATCTTCCACTCCAGAAAAGTTCAGGTGAAACAGTGTTGCAACTTTTGATGCCAGTGAAACAACATCAGCATCTTCCTGGAAAGGGTAGCACATGAATGTAGCGACTGGCTCGAGTAAAGCAAAGTCTTGAAAGCGTCTGTCGAACTCTGACAGACAATTGTCAATTTGATTTATGTAGCGTGCACTGTCAAGCTGCGCACATGACTGCTTTTGTGTCTCCAGCTCTGCCGCGAGGTTCTGGAAGTCATGGCAGTGGAGCTTTTAAGGAGAGATGTTGCATTTTTCGTTTGAAAGCATTAATTGAGCTGATCATATTGATCACAGTTTTGTCCTTTCCTTGCAGCTCTAGATTAAGGTCATTCAACACGTTGGTCTGATCGGTTAAGAATGCCAAGTCCAGCAGCCACTGATGGTCATTTAGTTGGCTATAATCTTCATGTTTACCTTCACGGAAAAACTCCTTAATCTCCGGCAACAGCTCTCGAAATCTTTGCAGGAATTTCCCCCGACTTAGCCATCTCACGTCGGTGTGCAACAGCAACTCAGAGTGGTCGCACTCAGCCTTCTCCAGATGTGCACGGAACAGCCATCTTTGAAGAGATCTGGCACGAATAGAACAATCGATCTTTGTTGCCACATCCATTATCTTTTTCATGTTGAGCATTTTTGCACATAATGCTTGTTGGTGTATAATACAGTGGTAATTGAGGAAGTCCGGAAAAGCATCGTCCTCCCTGCACTTGGCGATAAATCCATTCAAGCGGCCAACCATGGCGGGTGCACCATCCGTGGTCATGGACACCAATTTGCAGACTGGGAGCTGGGTTTTCTCGATAATGTTTTTGAAAGACTGAAATATGTCCTCGCGTGTGTTCTTTCATGGGCAGTACTGTTAACAGCTCCTCTTTTGCAGTCATGTCAGTAAACACCATCCGAATAAAAATGCACAATTGTGTCACTCACGTCTGTAGACGCATCCAACTGCAGTGAGAAACACTCACAATCTGCGATGTCCTTCCAAAGTTGCTGCGTCAAATCCTCAGCCATGGCTTCACTGCGCCGTGTTACTGTACTGGACAGCTGGGATTTTAGTTCCTTCACCTTTCTCCTTCTCAGCTCGCTTTTCGGAGGGAACTCGGTGTCATAGTTTTTATGAACAGTCCGAAAATGGCGCTCCACATTTCCCTTCTTCGGTAAAGCAATTGTAGACTGACAGATGAGGCAAACGCACTTCGAAAATGACATTGTGAAAAAGAAGTCCTCCTCCCACTCCGTATGGTAGTGGTAGGCCTTCGGCTTTTTACTTGGTCCAGCTTTTCCGCTCATTTTTATCCCCTTTCTTACTCGCTAGCTTGCTAGAGTTTTGCAGTACTTAGCACTTTTTTTTCAATGCCATGCGATCCACTCACAATGCCTTTGCGATCGACCAGTCGATCGCGATCGACGTAATGGGCAATACTGGTGTAGACTGCGCCCCCTGGAACTTTGTAAAGTTTAAGCTGCATAACTCATATTCCCTTTCACATATATGAATGAGACCCAGTATAAATTTAGATCTCATTGAGGTGAACAACTTGCATACCCCATGTCATGGAATCCGCTGAACAGGAAGTCGGTTATTTTGCGTTGTTTGAAAAACGCACCCATTGGAATGTCATATACTACTCTTACAGGATTCATATGTTTTTTTACCAAACAGGGTCTAATATAATCTCAAGACATTGAGGATCTAACATTGTGAAGGGCTGGTTGATATCTTAAACGGGTCAGCCGTGGCGAGCCCTTAAACCTACGGCGAATAACAGGAAACAGGAAGTGGCTAATAACTTCTGTATAAATTGTGTGACGTTCATCAAACCTCAGCGGTAGGTTAAGAGAACAAACCTGCTCACAGTGACATGGGTCCCGTGAGTCTCAGTCATAGCGCCACCAACTGGCAGCAGAAAGTGTCTACTTTTAGAAATTAAATTATTTTGTGACTAATTTTCAGCTAATTGGCTTCAAAATCAAGCACAATAATTGGAAGACAGACTGATGTCACACTGTAAAGGATTTTTGATAGGTTGAATAGTGTTGCTATGGCAACATATAATTTTGAGCAAATATAAGATACTTCTATCCACCAAGTGGAAAGTCCTAATGTGCCCAAACGTTTTAGGTAGAAAGAACAACTGGTTCTGAGTAGATTTCTTGAGTTTCATGTTTTTGTGATTCTCATACAGCTCCCAACAATTTTTTTACAGTATATTTTTGAGCCTTGGCCTGAACTGCCATGACTCCTGCAGTAATAAAATATGTCCAGTAGATAGCAGTAGTAGGCAGGTATTCTGCATTCAGAATACCCTTCTACTTTACTATGGCAATACATAGTATATATTAACAATTAGTTAATAGTATAGTATTTAAAACAATTTAAACATATGCAGAAATCATAAAAAATAAACAATACAAACATTTAAATTGCCCACTGTACAACATTGAGTCTGGTGGACAAGGGCGGCACACACACACACACACACCCCTTACAAACACACACACTCTACACATCGCTCATGTACACATCCCCACACATACACTATGAACGCACTAACCATCCTACATGCACACACACACATCACAAGCACACGTCACTAATGTTACCAGATTAAATAAAAATCAATATATCATTAAAAAGGAAAAAGATCCTTAGGAAAACAAGAGGGTCCTGCGCACCTATAGTGTGTGGGTGAGTTTTTCATTGCAAATCAGTTTTGATATCTCAAATGTCTCAACCGTACTAATGTCTTAAACTTACACCGAAAAATTATTAATAACACACACATCACTAATGTCAACACACTAGATAAAAAAAAAAAAAGAATAATCCTTAGGAAAACAAGAGGGTCCTCACGACACACACACACACTCACACACACACACTCATTATATTCAGTGACACGGACAGTGACATCACATTCAAGAACATCCTTAAACTTACACCGAAAACTTTTTAATAACACACATCACTAATGTTAACACACAGACACACACACACACACACACACACTCCATACACACAAACACAAGCACATTTCCTCGTTACACACAGACTGACACATCTACATCTCACACACCTCTGTCCTTCAAGGGCGCCACAAATAACTGGCATCGGCCACAGCGCATCACCTGCCATTCACCTGATGGCGGCCCCCTATAAAAGGACCCCGATGGCGTATATTGCTTCTGTTGTTTTCCTCTCTCCACAAACTCTGACACTAGTGACAGCTCACTTTCTCGCGCTCCTCTGAGAAGAGGCCAGCGCTGCCACGCATCAAAACCCTCGGCTAGCGTATCTCCTGCTCCAGGCCGCTCAGCACATCACTTCGCTATGCTTGAGCCTGAACTGCCTCATCTGCACACCCCCCTACTCCTCGACAGGAACTTACATTAATGGAACTAAATAATGCCGCATACGTTAATTCTTTTGTGTTTTCTTTCGGTTTCCTATTTTTTTCCCACTAAGCATGAAGAAAATTAAATGAGCACCTTAATGCACTGCAGTAACTCCCGTGTCCATGGACTTTCAGGAAGTCAGGCCAACACCAGCACACACTAATTTATATAAATGGCACAGCAGTGGACAAGATTTCAAGTTTGATTGTACCAATGGTGTGATATTTAAAGATGAACTGTCCTAGAAATCAACTCTGCTTTAGTAGTTGGAAAAGCCTTTTCTTCCTCAGGCAACTAACATTTTCTACCTCAGACAACTGTAAAAAGCAAAGTTACCCTAGAAAATTCTGGTACTTCGACTACTATGTCATTGAGAATTTGATGACCTATGGCCTGTCAGTGTGGTTCAATAGCTGCACAAAGGCGAAACAACACACTCTCCAAAGAGTGATAAAGAATACTACAAATATCATCAGAGTCCATCTACCTGGCAGCTGCCCCATCTACGACTCCAACTGCCTTTGCCATTTGCTCAGTGCGATCAGGGACCACTTGCACCCTGCTCACCACGTTTTCACTGTATTTCACTTTATTTATTTTTACTAATGTTTGCACAATACATGGCTCAAAATTGCTCCACTGTTTTGTTGTTTTTATGACAATTACAAAAATAAAAATACTTATTTACTTAAATAAAATTTCATTGAAATTTAATCATTTGGTTAATAAGTGACTAGAACAGACAGTATGCCATTTAATTTTAATAAAGCAAGTGCAGAAAAAGAAGTGCAGACCTTCTTTAATATGACAGTGAACACAACAAGATTTGTGACATGAACATGAACCAAAACTATTGGTTGTGAATACAAGGAAAGTGGTAAAACATGAAAACATCACAGATTCAAGACACAATAACAAAAATCTGGAAAACAGAAACTAATCAGGAAAAAATGCAAAGCATGTATACATGATCAAGGAAATGTGAATCGCAGAGCCTAATGGGTACTCTAGTCCAGAGCCTTCATGGCACTGGTCTGATGGAATGAAGGTTAAATAAACTAGACAAATAAATAAATAAATAAACATAGCATTAAGCTATATGTTACAATGAAAGTATGGTTATATGATATATTTTGTTGTTGTTTTATACTTAATTTGTTTAAAATAAAGAATTATGAGTTTGGTACTGGACATTATAGGACCGTCTTCTGTTGTAGCGCCTCCTTAAACCAGCACAACAGCCGCATAGCAAACACTAACAGAAATAAAGAGAAAGTGAAAAGAGATAAGGGGGAATAAATAAGATATTCTGATTATCTATACATGTTACTGCAGTTAGTATGAAATAAAAATGACAAATGCAATCAAAATATCTTTAGTTAGTGACTCAAACTAACACAAATACAGGGAAAACCTGAAAATACAAGTTTTTCTTCCCTTCTGAATAGCACAAAATTAAGAGTTCAGAAATGATTTTGGTGACACTTACGCAGAGTAGAATCCAGCATGGTATGAGAATAATTATTATAGCACAGGGGATAATTATCCCCAGGATCCATGCAGAATTTCCCCCAGCGGTGGTGGTGTTTGCTTGGACTGTGGGATTCGGGACTGCACTGACAGGTGCGGCTGTTTGAGTGGTAGTCGCAGTGAAATCTGACAGACCGCTGATTTTGAGTATTTCAGAAAGAAATCCACTTGCTGTCCAGTTGTACGCACCTTCCACAAAGATGTATTCTGAATCAGCTATAATTGCAGTACCATTAAATCTGAAAGGAAAACATAGTGCTTTAAGAATGTCAGTTTAAAATTCATCTTAATTCATTGTCACATTCTGATTATTTAAACAAAAGGAGTTTGTATTCACTTCTGAAAAATAAATAATAAACTATCTGTGCTATCCTGTGTTTTGACAGGCTAGCTTATTTGACTGACTTAAATTTAATATTCATACTTTTGTCTGTCACTGATAAATTACCTACGATCTGTGAATAAATCTTCTATAAAAGACTTAACATGTACAGTGGAACCTCGGATTGCGAGTAACGTGGTTTACGAGTGTTCCGCAAACCGAGCAAAGATTTTTAATACATTTTTATTCGGAAACCGAGCAAGTATTAGTTTACGAGCGCCGAGTATCATGTATCACACATGCGACACCGAGCGTCACTCTCTGACCTTTCCCCCCCCCCTCCCTTGCTCCCCGCACGGCTTCGCAAACACACAAACTCTGCTCGTCTCTTATGAGTGTGCGCGCGCAATTTGACACCGACACACACACAGACCTTTTCATCCCCTTCCCGGCTTCACAAACACAGAAACTCTGCTCTGTCGCGATTCTCTTCAAAGGTAAGGTGCTGGTTCATTTGTTTTTTGTTTTTTTTTTACTTTACAGCAGTGATTCCCTTAGTATGCGCTCACGCCAGGTCAGAGAGAAACTTAAAAAGTGAGTCCGTTATGCCAGTCTCAGAGAGATTTCTTTTTTTCCCCTGTTAAAATGGTTTCCGTTGTGTGTGTGTATGTGTGTGTTGTGAATCTTAAAAAGCGAGGTGGGGAGTGGGACGAGGAGTGTTACTGTGTAAAACGAGGCGAGGGAAGGGGCTAATTCCACACACACACACACACACACACTGCGCGCACTAACGGAAACACTTATCTGTCAGGGTTTATTTGTACTTTTTTTTAAAGGTAAAGTGCAAACTAATTTGTTTTATTTTCATTTTATAGATTGTATTACTTATTTTTATGTATTTATTTTTAGGGGCTGTGGAACGAATAATTTGAGTTTTCATTATTTCTTATGGGAAATGATTTGGTTTATGAGTGTTTTGGAATACGAGCCCACTTCCGGAACAAATTATGCTCGTAATCCAAGGTTCCACTGTATTTCCTTACAGAGGCTTGGGAATAGTGGGAGGATTCTACAAATCCTTTATAGTTACAGTTTACGTTTTATGGGGATGTCCATGCCTCTATGGTTCAGCAAACATTAGTTGCTCTTAGTCTCTTCTGAAAAAATTAACTGCTTTTTAAGTATTGTGATATGATTTTCTTTCTCCCTCAAGCTAAAAATTTCATGTTTAATTTCCAGAATGTTTTGCTGACAATTGGTTTTTAGTTTTTGTTTCATTCCTGACTGTTTTAACAATTGATCAGTTTAAGATTTATTCACTTTTGTGGTTTAATAAAAATATTGTTTTAAGCAATAATAGCACACAATATTAAGATTGAATGATTTGTCACATATACCCTGCAGTTAAATTATTATTATTATTATTATTATTATTATTATTATTATTATTATTCGCCTATCTCAGTTACCCCAATGTCACATAGCTTGTACAACATGGCATAAAAGCAGTAGATACCAGTAAGGACTTACTGTAGGTATAGACATAGATATGTCTAGGAAAGTAGTATAAACTTGATAACTGCACATTTTGACCTTGTTCCCTCTGTGTTCTTTGATATTATTAGGATACTGGGAACTTCATGGTGTTCTCTAGAGTGTGATGGGGCAATATTCATGCAGTTAAAAATGCCTGAATGGCTTCAAATCAAGCACCATGGGATATGCAGAACAAACCAGTCTGATCAATGGAGGCCTCACTCTGCACAGTCTAACTTTTGCTGCCATTTTTGAAGAAGCTATGGAATGTGAAAAGAGTCCGCCAAGATACAGCTCCAGCTGGAGCAGTAAACCTTATAGGCTAACATTTGCAGCTGGGTAGCACTGTGGTTTGAACAACTTTTTGATCAGGAGCCCACAGAATTAACCATTAAGCCACCACTGCTGAAACAATACCAGCTGTCATTTAATGTCCTGAAACCTTCCAGTTTAATGTAAGGGCTCGAGCACGGAGAGATTTCTTAAATATTATAACTTATAAATTATATCTTATTTTCTTCTTTAAAAACAGTATTACAATTGTGTAAGATCTATTTTTGTAAAGCAGCACAGAGTTACAGAAAAATGGCACTTACGTGTAATTGGCAAGTGGGAACACAAATGGAGGAGCACCTTTTGCATTCAGAATTGTGTTCAGCTAAAAAAAAAGAAGTAAAATGGAGTTAATTATTGATTATTTATATGTTTGCATTTTTTAACTGGGTAAATAAAAAAATATTAATAATAATAAAAAATAATAATAATTAAATAATAATAATTATTATTATTATTAATTATTATTATTATTATTTCTGCTAGAACAGTGGCTAATGTGTACCAGGGTGTTAATGGTGGTTTGGATTAAATTATAGGTTTCACTCCTCAACTGAAGATCCTTGGAGATGGTCACATCGCTGATTTGGAATTCAAAGCTAATACTATATGAACTGTTGTCAATGTCTGTAAGGTAATTCATGAACAAAATTACATACCGCGCAATACATTTAATATATCTTCAAAATTTAGGTTAATACAGGTTAATAAAAGTGAGACTCACTCTCATAGAGGACATCGTTTATGCTCACAGGTTCATTTAGTTTTTGTGTTTTAAGATCACGTGCTCTTCTGATCTTTGCGTCCAACAGATTGTGAGCAGCATTGAGAACATCAGTCTTACTAGGGACTTTGGTCAGGTTCTTAAAAACTAGACGGACCGTTATTATGACATTTCCTATTCTAAAGTATAAAAGAGAAATTATAAAATGTAAAAATACATAAATTCTTTTTTACAGATTTTAACAAGAATTTAAGTAAATCAAAATAAACAAATAAAAACAAAATAGTAATGTTATTGATTATAACTAAAGAAGGAGATATTTAATGCATGATTAATACATACAAAATAAATATTATGTTACTTACATAGGTGCAATCGCATTTAGGAAGGCTTCTGGTGTTGTGGTGCCTACGGCTTGGAAGTAGTACTCCATGTCACCAATAATCTGGTTCTCAAAATTCCTGGTAATAGTAATTCAAGTTACAATAAATTATGTAACATAAATCATTTCACTGCATATTTAAGCATTTCACTGCTTATTCATACTGTATATGTGACAAATAAAATATGATAAATTAAAATTTTATTTTAATGAATGAATTCTTCTGGGAACTTACATGAAAGTGAAGCTATTGGGTTTAAATTGCTCTGAACCAGGTGTATTAAGCAATCTGTTTAGCTGCAGACAAAAATCACAATCATTTACAAGAAAAGATGACTCATGTAGGGAAATATCACTCACTACAGTTTAAATCATGCTTATTAAAGTAAAAAAAAAAAACAGTGGAACTTTGGAGTAACTTGGTCTGCGAGCATTTTGCAAGATGAGCGAAGTTTTTTAAATAAATTTTAACGGGCCTCCGTGGTTAAAGCGCTCGCCCTATCATCCGGAGATCGCTAGTTCGAATCCCGGGTGGTGCTGTAACCTCTCGCAGCCGGAGGTCTAGAGGTCTCGGAGGTCTAGAGGTCTTGAGCTCTCTCAGAAGGGAGGGATGAGAGGTACTTAGTGCTCCGACATTAATCACGGCTCTACAGCCAGTCAGGGGCGTCTGTGAGCTCGCGCAGCGGAGGGAGCGGATAGCGCTGTCCTCCGAGTGTGTTACGCCGCCCCCAAAGGTGCGTGAGCGAGCAGTTTGAAAAGATGCGGTCGGCTGGCGTCACGTGGTTCGGAGGAAACATGTGATAGTCTTCGGCCCTCCCGGCTGAGTGGTAGTAGTAGCCTTAATGTGGGAGCCCCCTAGTGACGGGGAGGAATTGGACACGACTAAATTAGGGAGAAAATCGGGGAAAAATCCACAAAAAATAAATAAATAAATAAATACATTTTAACTTGATAAATGATCGAGGTCTTGACATACGAGTAATATGCATGCACTTTGTCTCCAGAGCATCACGTGATCACAACTGAGCCAATGGTTCTTCTCTCTCGCACGCGCCACTTGTGTAAGGGTCTTGTAGACAATGTTAGGACATTTTAATGTGGACAAAATACCTGATCTATTTTCCACCATTAACATGTAGGGTTTACACTGAAGTAGACCAAGAATGACTGCTGCATTCTTTTCCTCCATTTTGTAGTGTTTAGCTCTTGGTCAGAGGTATTTCAAATCGTTAACGATTCGGCATAATTTTGTTAAACTGAATTCAAATTTATATCGTACACTGTATACACTACCCATCCAGCGTTTAATATGATTTAGTGTATCTTACCAATTCTGTTTATCCCAATATATGATAATACAAAACTGGTATTTACCAAATTATGAGCAAGGTAACGTAAGATCTGGGAAAATGTTTAGACTTTAAAATACATGACCAAGACAACAGTTCTTGATAAAGAAATAAGAATTTCATCTACAATACATGAAACTACGCTACTTGAACACACACACGCATGCACACACACACAAAAAGATACCAACAGTGTGGAGGGTGAAAGTTAGTCAAGTTCATCTACATCAAAGAAAGTCACAAGAGCAGACTCTTGGATGTAATCTTACGGTTTTAGTGATGAAACGAGCACCAATTTTCAGCAAGGTTTGCAGCTTTTTTTGTATGTTTCGTTCATTGTTTTATGTTTCGTTCTCATCCTGTGGGAAGGGAATCACAGACTTACTGATTGGTTGTTGCGCTGTGGTTGAAATGACGTTTTTTGGGAAAGCCCTTCGGTAAGGCTTAGTTGCCTGGTTACCGATGGTGGCGCTCTGGAACTTTTGCTGTGGGTTTCTTCGTTGCAGGACTTTGGAAATCTGGCACGAAGTCTCGTTGAACGGATGAGCTTGCTTCCTTCAGATGGTCATGACAAAGAACCGGTTTGTCGACGACATGTAGACGACATTTTTGGACGTGCTAGGACACCGAGTTTCGACCCTTTGTGTCAGTCTGTCGCACGGATGATTAGTCCAATCGGAAGTGGTTGCGGGGCTTAATCACGCCTCATGTGGTTCTCTATTTTGTGCATACATTAGGCCGGGTTTTGGCTGTCACATGGGGCCCATCCGATTAGAGTTTTAATAACTTTTATTAAGTAAATCTTCATGAGATCTTATTCATGCTGCCAATTTTCCGTGTACATAAACTTTCTTTGAATGAAATAAGCTCTTGATTGATATCAGACATCCTGTATCTTACACACTCGTTTATGCCTTCATTTAATAAAATGGTTTGTAAATGCTGATAATACCTTTAAATTATGCAGAATAATTACTTTACAGATTATTCAAATAGTGCCATATGCCTCTTTAGTAAGGCATGTAGAGAAACATGGAACATCCTGTGTTCTGGGGTCAATGAGATGGTCAGTGGACTGAGTTATGGAGGGATTTTCCCCCACTCAGAGGTGTAAAACTGCCTCCTTTGTTTATCAGTTTGCCAATTTACACAATTGGAGTTTGTGGACTTTTATGGCTCCAGGCGCACAGACTTCCTTTCCTAAGCTTGGTTAAGTTTCAGGCTTCTTCATGTTAGAGATGCTGCCTTGTCTAAAAGGGCAGATAAGATTAGCAAGATGGCGCCATAGAGGCTGGGAGAGGGTTCTGGGATGTGACAGATGTTTGCTCTATTTGGGGGCCTGCTCATACCTACACTGGTATAGTCAACATCCGTGCATGCAAATACTAACTATAACATTGTGACGCTGTGTGCACACAAAGCAAAAGCATGTTTTATTAGAGAGGTTCCTTATTAAAGATGCAGTTTCCGGAGTCTCTGATTCTGTTAGAGAGCAGTGATTCCAATTGTGTGTGTGTGTGTGTGTGTGTAATGGCACGAATGAGTGTAATTGGAGAGGTTCCTTGTTAAAGAACTTTCCTGACAGTTTTGCGCTTTGGGTTGTGGAAACGTTTCTGTTTTGGATTGTGGAACGAATGATATACCCGGAGCTAATTATGCTCGCAAACCAAGGTTTAATTGTATACTCTGTAATATAATATGTTTTTAATTTAATTTAAATCTAAATCAAATTCCATCTAAAGACATTTTTGTGGGTTGTTATAAGTAAATTCATATACTGTACACTCACAACATTGTTTATGATGATCTCCAATTGGTTGGAAGTTTTGTTCCTGAGTTCAGGGATCTTGGGTATGCTGATGTTACTCATGGTGAATGTGAAGGTGACTGCATACGATGTGTCTGAAATTTCTGGTGACCAAATCACATGTAATTTAGAATTACTCAGAAAGGATCAGTATTTTTGTTTTTGTTAAGATCATATAGAACATACTCTCATAAGTAACATTCAGGATTTTAACAGAGTCAGTCTGGTTTGTGAGTTGATTTCTCTGAAGACTCTGGATTGATTCGATGACGAAACTCTCACTAGGAACAGGAGAGGAGGAATTGAAGACCATCTTGACCTGTACAAATAATGAACCAGATCTGAAAAGACAAAACATTACGGTGATTCATCAATTATAATCAAATCAGGAGATTCATCACCCTTTGTGAGAACACACTGATTATGAATGCTAATTTGTGAAATTAATGTCAGGACACATACACAGGTACAAACTCCTTCAGGAAGGCTTCTGGTGTTTTGGTGTCTCCATCTTGAAAGTAGTATTCCAGATTACCATATACCTGATTTTCTGAACTCCTGGTCAACCAAAAAAGGAAAAAAATATCTAATTATTTCCTTTGCGATAAGAAAATATTGTCTCTAAAGAGAAATTAACATTGCTGTGAGCTTACATAAAAAGAGAGCTCTGGGGTTGAAATACTTCTGCACCCCGTTCATTAAGAAGTGTGTTAAGCTGGAGATAGAAAAATAGTCACTTTTAATGCGAGATTATGTTAATTGCTGTTTGTATTAAACTCTGAAATCGGATCAAAGTTTGTTGTTGTTAGGCATGAAGTAATTTACACTCACAGCATTGTTTATGATGCTCCCTACTTGCTTATAAGTTTCATTTCTAAGCTTAGGGTTCTCTGGGATGCTGATGTTCCTGATCATAAATGTGAAGTTGACTGCATACGAGGTGTTGGAAATTTCTGTGGAACACACCGCATGTGATTTAGAATAGCTGGAAAAGACTTTATATTGATGACAACAGTCTCTATAGCACATAATTGTTTTATTATTGTTTTAAAAAATACATACCCTCAAAGGTAAATGTCAGCAATTGGACAGAGTCACTATTGTTTGTGAGTCGATCACTCAGAAGTATTTTGATTGCACTGAGGACTAAACTCTCACTGGGAACTGGAGTGGAGGAATTGAAGACCATTTTGCTTTCAACCACAGCTGAACAATTTCTGACAAAATAAAGCATCATGCATTTTCCCAATCAAAATCTTGCATGAATATTTAATTATGTACAGTGCTACCTCAGATTGCGAGTAACCAGGTTTGCGTTCCTCAAGACAAGCAACAATTTTTACTCAATTTTGACATAACAAATGAAACACTTATCGGTCTGGATTTGTTTTTACAAATTGGTAAAGTGCAGGTTAATTTGTTTTATTTTTACTTTATATTTTGTAACAATAATAGCTTTTACATACGAGTGTTTTGATTCACAAGCACGCTTCCGGGAAACAAATTGTGCTCGCAATCCAAGGTGTCAATATATTCTCATATATTTTTGAAAAATACATACATTAATATGAGTGCTTCCATGGCCCTTGCAGATGTTGTGGATTCCGTGTAAGAAATCAGTTCATTTTTTAGTTCTGTACTCAATGGCACAGTTGCAGACATTGTTCTTTCATTTGTAGTTTTTGATTTCTGAATTGCCAATTCAGTTGATTGTATTGCAGTTATTGGTACAGACGTAAATGGGGATATTTCCTCTATAGAGGTTATTGTGACTTGTGTTGTGTTAAAAGCCAATTCTGCAGTTTGTGTTATAGTTGACCGTAGAGTTGCAGCTGCTGTGCTTTCTTCTGTGTGTGTTGTTGTTTCACTGGTAGTAGTTGGTAATTTAGTAATTATTGGGGGGGTTGTTTCTGCAGTTGATGGTGCATTTGCTGTTGTCAGACGTGTTGGGTGTTCAATCATAATATTTGATTCTGTAGTTGGTGTTATAGTTAACAGTAAAGGTGTGCCTGTGGTGATTTCTTCTGTGTTTGTTGTTTCCTCACTTGTAGTAGTTGAAAATGAAGTAATTGTTGTGATAGTTGTTTCTGCAGTTGATGGTGCTGTGGTTGGTGTAGTTTGTGTTGTGTGTACAGGGGTATTAGTCAATTCTGTAGTTGGTGTGAGTGTTGACAGTAAAGTTGTAGCTATTCTTTCTTCTGTGTTTGTTGTCTCCACAATTGTAGTAGTTGGAAATGAAGTTTTCGTTATGATGGATGTTTCTGCAGTTGTTGGTGCTGTGGTTGTTGTAGCTTGTGTTGTGTGTTCAGTAATAGTAATCAATTCTGTAGTTGGTGTAAAAGTTGTAGCTCTTGTGATTTCTTCTGTGCTTGTTGTTTCCCCAGTGGTAGTAGTTGGAAATACAGTACTTGTTGAGATGGTTGTTTCTGTTGTTGTTGATGCTATTGCTGTTGTAGCTTCTTTTATGCGTGCAGGGGTATTAGTGATTTCTCTAGGTGGTGTTAGTGTTGACAGTAACATTGTGCCTGTTCTTTCTTCTGTGCTTGTTGTCTCCATAATTGTAGTAGTTGGAAATGAAGCTATCATTATGAGAGTCGTTGGTGCTGTGATTGGTGTAGCTGTTGTTGTTTCTTTAATGGCAGAAGTGGCAAATAGACTACTTGTTGAGAAGGTTGTTTCTGCTGTTGAGTCTTCAGTGGTAGTTGTCAATTCTATACTTGTTGTTTCCACTATGGTAGTAGTTGGGAATGCAGTGCTGATTGAGAAGGTTGTTTCTGCTGTTGTTGGTGTTATTGTTGTAACTTCTGTTGAGTCTTCAGTGTTAATAGTCAGTTCTGTAGTTGGTGTTAGTGTTGACAGTAAAGTTGTAGCTGTGCTTTCTTCTATCTTTGGTGTTTTTTTAATAGGAGTAGTTGGGAACAGAGTTCTTCTTGAGAAGGTTGTTTCTGATGTTGTTGGTGCTATTGTTGCTGTAGCTTCTGATGTTTGTTCAGTGGTAATTGTCAATTCTGTAGTTGGTGTTTGTAGTGAAACTAAAGTTGTAGCTGTGCTTCTTTCTGGGCTTGTTTTTTCTCCAACTGTAGTAGTTGGAAATGAAGTAATGGTTGTTTCTGGAGTTGTTGGTGCTGGTGTTGTTGTAGCTGGGGTTATGTGTTCTGTGGTAGTAATCAATTCTGTAGTTGGTGCTAGTATTGACAGCAAAGTTGTAGCTGTGCTTTCTTCTGTGCTTGTTGTTTCTTCAATGGCAGTTGTTAGAAATACAGAACTTGTTAAGATGTTTGTTTCTGCTGTTGTTGGTGCTATTGTTCTTGTAGCTTGTGTTGTGTGTTTAGTGGTAATAGTCAATTCTGTAGTTGGTGTTAGTGATGACAGTAAAGTAGTAGCTGTGCTTTCTTCTTTACTTAGTGTTTCCTCAATGGTAGTAAAAGGAAATAGAGTACTTGTAAAGTGGGTTGTTTCTGATGTTGTTGGTGCTCTTGTTGTTGTAGCTTGGGTTGTGTGTGCAGTGGTAATAGTAAATTCTATAGTTGGTGTTGGTGTTGACAGTAAAGTGGTAGCTGTGCTTTCTTCTTTACTTATTGTTTCTTCAATGGCAGTAGTGGGAAATAGAGTACTTGTTGAGAAGGTTTTTTCGGCTGTGGGTGTTATTGTTGTAACTTCTGTTGTGTCTTCAATGGTAATAGTCAATTCTCTAGTTGGTGTTAGTGTTAGCAGTAAAGTTGTAGCTGTGTTTTCTTCTGTACTTGTTGTTTCTTCATGGGCAGTAATTCCAAATAGAGTACTCATGGAGATTGTTGTTTCTGCTGTTGTTGGTGCCATTGTTGTAGCTTTTGTTGTTTGTTCAGTAATAGTAGTCAATTTTGTAGTTGGTGTTAAAGTTGTAGCTGTTGTGAATTCTTCTGTGCTTGTTGTTTCCCCAGTGGTAGTAGTTGGAAATACAGTACTTGTTGATATGGTTGTTTCTGCTGTTGATGATGCTATTGTTGTTGTAGCTTCTTTTATGTGTGCAGGGGTATTAGTGATTTCTGTAGGTGGTGTTAGTGTTGACAGTAACATTGTAGCTGTTCTTTCTTTTGTGCTTGTTGTCTCCATAATTGTTGTAGTTGGAAATGAAGTTATCATTATGATAGTTGTTTCTGCAGTTGTTGGTGCTGTGGTTGGTGTAGCTTGTGTTGTGTGTTCAGTAATAGTAGTCACTTCTGTAGTTGGTGGTAGTGTTGACAGTATAGTTGTAGCTGTTGTGATTTCTTCTGTGCTTGTTGTTTCCTCAACTCTAGTAGTTGGAAATAGAGTACTTATCGAGATGCTTGTTTCTGCTGTTGATGGTGCCATTGTTGTTATAACTTGTGTTGTTTGTTCAGTTGTAAATATCAGTTCTGTAGATGGTGTTAGTGGTGAGAGTAAAGTTGTAGCTGTGCTTACTCCTGTGCTTGTTGTTTCCTCAACTGTAGTAGTTGGAAATGAAGTAATTGGTATGATGGTCATTTCTGCAGTTGTTGGTTCTTTGGTTGTTGTAGCTTCTGTTTCTTTGATGGGAATATTCAGTTCTGTGGTTGGCGTGACTGTTGACAGTAAAGCTGCAGATGTTGTGCTTTGATCTGTGCTTGTTTCTTTAGTGGTATTAGTTGGAAATAGAGTACTTGTTGAGAATGTTGTTTCTGCTGTTGTTGGTGCTATTGTTGTTGTAGCTTGCGTTGATTGTTGAGTGGTAATTATCAGTTCTGTAGTTGGTGTTAGTGTTGTCAGTAAAGTTGTAGCTGTCCTTTCTTCAGTACTTGTTGTTTCTTTAATGGCAGAAGTGGCAAATAGACTACTTGTTGAGAAGGTTGTTTCTACAGTTGTTTGTGTTATTGTTGTAACTTCTGTTGCGTCTTCAGTGGTAATAGCCAATACTGTAGTTGGTGTTAGTATTGACAGTAAAGTTGTAGTTGTTGTGCTTTCGTCTGTGCTTGTTGTTTCCTCAATGGTAGTAGTTGGAAATGAAGTACTCATCGACATGGTTGTTTCTGCTGTTTTTGGTGCTATTGTTGTAAATTGTGTTTTGTCTTCAGTAGTAGTTGTCAATTCTATACTTGTTGTTTCCACTATGGTAGTAGTTGGGAATACAGTGCTGGTTGAGATGGTCATTTCTGCTGTTGCTGGTGCTATTGGTCTTGTAGCTTCCGTTGTTAGTTCAGTGTTAATAGTCAGTTCTGTAGTTGGTGTTAGTGTTGACAGTAAAGTTGTAGCTGTGCTTTCTTCTATCTTTGGTGTTTTTTCAATAGGAGTAGTTGGGAACAGAGTTCTTCTTGAGAAGATTGTTTCTGATGTTGTTGGTGCTATTGTTGTTGTAGCTTCTGATGTTAGTTCAGTGATAATTGTCAATTCTGTAGTTGGTGTTTGTAGTGAAACTAAAGTTGTAACTGTGCTTCCTTCTGGGCTTGTTTTTTCCCCAACTGTAGTAGTTGGAAATGAAGTAATGGTTGTTTCTGGAGTTGTTGGTGCTGGTGTTGCTGTAGCTGGGGTTGTGTGTTCAGTGGTAGTAATCAATTCTGTAGTTGGTGGTTTTTGTATTGACAGCAAAGTTGTAGCTGTGCTTTCTTCTGTGCTTGTTGTTTCTTCAATGGCAGTTGTTAGAAATACAGAACTTGTTAAGATGTGTGTTTCTGCAGTTGTTGGTGCTATTGTTGTAGCTTTTGTTGTTTGTTCAGTGGTAATAGTCAGTTCTGTAGTTGGTATTTGTGTTGACAGTAACACTGTAGCTGTGCTTCCTTCTATGCTTGTTGTTCCCGCAATTGTAGTAATTGGAAAAACAGTATTTGTTAAGATGGTTGTTTCTGCAGATGTTGGTGTTGTGAGTGTTGTAGCTTTTGTTGTGTCTTCAGTGGTAGTAGTCAAGTCTGTAGTTGGTGTTGGTGTTGACAGTAAAGTTGTAGCTGTGCTTTCTTCTTTACTTATTGTTTCTTCAATGGTAGTAGTTGGAAATAGAGTACTTGTTGAGAAGGTTTTTTCGGCTGTTGTTGGTGATATTGTTGTAGCTTGTGTTGTTTGTTCAGTTGTAATTATCAGTTCTGTAGTTGGTGTTAGTGTTGACATTAAAGTTCTACCTGTGCTTTCTTCCATACTTGTTGTTTCTCCAACTGTTGTAACTGGTGGAAATGAAGTAGTGGTTGTGTCTGCAGTTGTTGGTGCTGTTGTTATTGTAGCTTGTGTTGTTGGTTGAGTTGTAGTTATCAGTACTGTAGCTGGTGTTAGTGTTGACATTAAAGTTCTAGCTGTGCTTTCTTCTGTACCTGTTGATTCCCCAACTGTAGTAGTTGAAAATGAAATAATGGCTGTTTCTGGAGTTGTTGGTGCTGTTGTTGTTGTAGCTTGTGTTGTGTGTTCAGTCATAATTATCAGTTCTGTAGTTGCTGTTAGTGTTGACAGTAAAGTTGTAGCTATGCTTTCTTCTGTACTTCTTTTTTCCTCAGTGGTAGTAGTTGCAAATAGTGTACTCTTCGACATGGTGCTTTCTGCCATTGTTGGTGTCATTGTTGTAGTTTTTGTTGTTTGTTGAGTGGTAATTATCAGTTCGGTAGTTGGTGTTAGTGTTGACAGTAACGTTGTACCTGTGCTTTCTTCTGTACTTGATGTTTCTTCAATGGTAGTAATTGGAAATAGAGTACTTGTCAAGATGGATGTTTCTGCTGTTGTTGTTGTTGCTTGTGTTGTTGGTTCAGTTGTAATTATCAGCTTTGTAGTTGGTGTTAGTGTTGACAATAAAGTTGTAGCTGTGCTTTCTTCTGTACTTGTTGTTTCCCCAACTGTTGGAAATGAAGTAGTGGTTGTGTCTGCATTTGTTGGTGCTATTGTTGTTGTAGCTTGTGTTGTGTCTTCAGTTGTAATAGTCAATTCTATAGTTGGTGTTACTGTTAACATTAAAGTTCTAGCTGTGTTTTCTTCTGTACTTGTTTCTTCAGTGCTAGTAGTTGGAAATGAAGTAATGGTTGATTCTGCTATTGTTGGTGCCATTGTTGTTGTAGCTTGTGTTGTTTGTTCAGTCGTAATTATCAGTTCTGTAGTTGGTGTTATTGTTGACAGTAAGGTTGTAGCTGTGCTTTCTTCTCTACTTGGTGTTTCCCCAACTGTAGTAGTTGGAAAAGAAGTAATGGTTGTTTCTTCAGTTGTTGGTGCTATTGTTGTTGTAGCTTGTGTTGTTTCTTCAGTTGTGATAGTCAATTCTATAGTTGGTGTTACTGTTAACATTAAAGTTCTATCTGTGCTTTCTTCTGTACTTGTTGTTTCCCCAACTGTTGTAACTGTTGGAAATGATGTAGTGGTTGTGTCTGCAGTTGTTGGTGCTGTTGTTGTTTTATCTTGTGTTGTGTGTTCAGTTGTAGTTATCAGTTTTGTATTTGGTGTTAATGTTGACAGTAAAGTTGTAGCTGTGTTTTCTTCTGTACCTGTTGTTTCCCCAACTGTATTAGTTGAAAATGAAGTAATGGCTGGTTCTGGAGTTGTTGGTGCTGTTGTTGTTGTAGCTTGTGTTGTGTGTTCAGTCATAATTATCAGTTCTGTAGTTGACATTAGTGTTGACAGTAAAGTTGTACCTGTGCTTTCTTCTGTACTTGGTGTTTCTTCAATGGTAGTAATTGAAAATGGAGTACTTGTCAAGATGTATGTGTCTGACAGTAAGGTTGTAGCTGTGCTTTCTTCTGACCTTTGTGTTTCCTCAACTGTAGTAGTTGGAAAAGATGTACTGGTTGCTTCTTCTGTTTTTGTTGCCATTGTTGTTGTAGCTTGTGTTGTTGGTTCAGTGGTAAAAGTCAATTCTGTAGTTGGTGTTAATGTTGACAGTAAAGTTGTACGTGTGCTTTCTTCTGTACTTGATGTTTCTTCAATGGTAGTAATTGGAAATGGAGTACTTGTCAAGATGTATGTTTCTGCTGTTGTTGTTGTTGTTGTTGCTTGTGTTGTTGGTTCAGTGGTAATAGTCAGTTCTGTAGTTGGTGTTAGTGTTGACAGTAAAGTTGTAGCTGTGCTTTCTTCTGACCTTTGTGTTTCCCCAACTGTAATAGTTGGAAATGAAGTAATGGTTGTTTCTGCTGTTGTTGGTGCTGTTGTTGTTGTAGCTTGTGTTTCTTCAGT
The DNA here is from genome assembly GCA_013621035.1 of Clarias magur. NCBI lineage: Eukaryota > Metazoa > Chordata > Actinopteri > Siluriformes > Clariidae > Clarias > Clarias magur. Next base: position 235,242 of record QNUK01000718.1, read on the forward strand.
CATAATTATCAGTTCTGTAGTTGGTGTTATTACTGACAGTAAGGTTGTAGCTGTGCTTTCTTCTCTATTTGTTGTTTTCCCAACTGTAGTAGTTGGAAAAGAAGTACTGGTTGTTTCTTCTGTTTTTGTTGCCATTGTTGTTGTAGATTGTGTTGTTGGTTCAGTGGTAAAAGTCAATTCTGTAGTTGGTGTTAGTGTTGACAGTAAAGTTGTACCTGTGCTTTCTTCTGTACTTGGTGTTTCTTCAATGGTAGTAATTGAAAATGGAGTACTTGTCAAGATGTATGTGTCTGACAGTAAGGTTGTTGCTGTGCTTTCTTCTCTACTTGTTGTTTTCCCAACTGTAGTAGTTGGAAATGAAGTAATGGTTGATTCTGCTGTTGTTGGTGCCATTGTTGTTGTAGCTTGTGTTGTTTGTTCAGTCGTAATAGTCAATTCTGTAGTTGGTGTTAGTGTTGACAGTAAAGTTGTAGCTGTGCTTTCTTCTGACCTTTGTGTTTCCTCAACTGTAATAGTTGGAAATGAAGTAATGGTTGCTTCTGCTGTTGTTGGTGCTGTTGTTGTTGTAGCTTGTGTTTCTTCAGTCATAATTATCAGTTCTGTAGTTGGTGTTATTGTTGACAGTAAGGTTGTAGCTGTGCTTTCTTCTCTATTTGTTGTTTTCCCAACTGTAGTAGTTGGAAAAGAAGTACTGGTTGTTTCTTCTGTTTTTGTTGCCATTGTTGTTGTAGCTTGTGTTGTTGGTTCAGTGGTAAAAGTCAATTCTCTAGTTGGTGTTCGTGTTGACAGTAAAGTTGTACGTATGCTTTCTTCTGTACCTGATGTTTCTTCAATGGTACTAATTGGAAATGGAGTACTTGTCAAGATGTATGTTTCTGCTGTTGTTGCTTGTGTTGTTGGTTCAGTGGTAATAGTCAGTTCTGTAGTTGGTGTTAATGTTGACAGTAAAGTTGTACCTGTGCTTTCTTCTGTACTTGATGTTTCTTCAATGGTAGTAATTGGAAATCGAGTAATTGTCAAGATGTATGTTTCTGCTGTTGTTGTAGCTTGTGTTGTTGGTTCAGTGGTAATAGTCAATTCTGTAGTTGGTGTTAGTGTTGACAATAAAGTTGTAGCTGTGCTTTCTTCTGTCCTTTGTGTTTCCCCAACTGTAGTAGTTGAAAATGAAGTAATGGCTGTTTCTGCAGTTCTTGGTGCTGTTGTTGTTGTAGCCTGTGTTGTGCGTTCAGTGGAAATAGTCAATTCTGTAGTTGGTGTTAGTGTTGACAGTAAAGTTGTAGCTGTGCTTTCTTCTGTACTTGTTCTTTCTTCAATGGTAGTAGTTGGAAATGAAGTACTGGTTGTTTCAGCTGTTTTTGTTCCCATTGTTGTTGTAGCTTCTGTTGTTTGTTCAGTTGTAATAGTCAATTCTGTAGTTGGCTTTAGTGTTGATAGTAAAGTTGTAGCTGTGCTTTCTTCTGTACTTAATTCCTCAGCGCTAGTAGTTGAAAATAAAGTAATGGCTGTTTCTGCAGTTATTGGTGCTGTTGTAGTTGTAGCTTGTGTTGTGTATTCAGTCGTAATTATCAGTTCTGTCGTTGGTGTTATTGTTGACAGTAAGGTTGTAACTGTGCTTTCTTCTCTACTTGTTGTTTTCCCAACCGTAGTAGTTGGAAAAGAAGTAATGGTTGATTCTGCTGTTGTTGGTGCCATTGTTGTTGTAGCTTGTGTTGTTTGTTCATTTGTAATAGTCAATTCTGTAGTTGGTGTTAGTGTTGACAGTAAAGTTGTAGCTGTGCTTTCTTCTGTACTTTGTGTTTCCTCAACTGTAGTAGTTGGAAATGAAGTAATGGTTGTTTCTTCTGTTGTTGTTGCCATTGTTGTTGTAGTTTGCGTTGTTGGTTCATTTGTAATAGTCAATCCTGTAGTTGGTGTTAGTGTTGACAGTAAAGATGTAGCTGTGCTTTCTTCTGTACTTTGTGTTTCCTCAACTGTAGTAGTTGGAAATGAAGTAATGGTTGTTTCTGCTGTTGTCGGTGCTATTGTTGTTGTAGCTTGTGTTGTTTCTTCAGTCATAATTATCAGTTCTGTAGTTGGTGTTATTGTTGACAGTAAGCTTGTGGCTGTGCTTTCTTCTCTACTTGTTGTTTTCTCAACTATAGTAGTTGAAAAAGAACTAATGGTTGTTTCTTCTGTTTTTGTTGCCATTGTTGTTGTAGCTTGTGTTGTTGGTTCAGTGGTAAAAGTCAATTCTGTAGTTGATGTTAGTGTTGACAGTAAAGTTGTACCTGTGCTTTCTTCTGTACTTGATGTTTCTTCAATGGTAGTAATTGGAAATAGAGTACTTGTCAAGATGTATGTTTCTGCTGTTGTTGTTGTTGCTTGTGTTGTTGGTTCAGTGGTAATAGTCAGTTCTGTAGTTGGTGTTAGTGTTGACAGTAAAGTTGTAGCTGTGCTTTCTTCTGTACTTTGTGTTTCCTCAACTGTAGTAGTTGGAAATGAAGTAATGGTTGTTTCTGCTGTTGTTGGTGCCTTTGTTGTTGTAGCTTGTGTTGTGTGTTCAGTTGTAATAGTCAATTCTGTAGTTGGTTTTAGTGTTGATAGTAAAGTTGTAGCTGTGCTTTCTTCTGTACTTAATTCTTCAGTGATTGTAGTTGAAAATGAAGTAATGGCTGTTTCTGCAGTTATTGGTGCTGTTGTTGTTGTAGCCTGTGTTGTGCGTTCAGTGGAAATAGTCAATTCTGTAGTTGGTGTTAGTGTTGACAGTAAAGTTGTAGCTGTGCTTTCTTCTGTACTTGTTCTTTCCTCAATTGTAGTAGTTGGAAATGAAGTACTGGTTGTTTCTGCAGTTATTGGTTCTGTTGTAGTTGTAGCTTGTGTTGTGTATTCAGTCGTAATTATCAGTTCTGTCGTTGGTGTTATTGTTGACAGTAAGGTTGTAGCTGTGCGTTCTTCTGTACTTGTTGTCTTCCCAACCATAGTAGTTGGAAAAGAAGTAATGATTGATTCTGCTGTTGTTGGTGCCATTGTTGTTGTAGCTTGTGTTGTTTGTTCAGTCGTAATAGTCAATTCTGTAGTTGATGTTAGTGTTGACAGTAAAGTTGTACCTGTGCTTTCTTCTGTACTTGATGTTTCTTCAATGGTAGTAATTGGAAATAGAGTACTTGTCAAGATGTATGTTTCTGCTGTTGTTGTTGTTGCTTGTGTTGTTGGTTCAGTGGTAATAGTCAGTTCTGTAGTTGGTGTTAGTGTTGACAGTAAAGTTGTAGCTGTGCTTTCTTCTGTACTTTGTGTTTCCTCAACTGTAGTAGTTGGAAATGAAGTAATGGTTGTTTCTGCTGTTGTTGGTGCCTTTGTTGTTGTAGCTTGTGTTGTGTGTTGAGTTGTAATAGTCAATTCTGTAGTTGGTTTTAGTGTTGATAGTAAAGTTGTAGCTGTGCTTTCTTCTGTACTTAATTCTTCAGTGATTGTAGTTGAAAATGAAGTAATGGCTGTTTCTGCAGTTATTGGTGCTGTTGTTGTTGTAGCCTGTGTTGTGCGTTCAGTGGAAATAGTCAATTCTGTAGTTGGTGTTAGTGTTGACAGTAAAGTTGTAGCTGTGCTTTCTTCTGTACTTGTTCTTTCCTCAATTGTAGTAGTTGGAAATGAAGTACTGGTTGTTTCTGCAGTTATTGGTTCTGTTGTAGTTGTAGCTTGTGTTGTGTATTCAGTCGTAATTATCAGTTCTGTCGTTGGTGTTATTGTTGACAGTAAGGTTGTTGCTGTGCGTTCTTCTGTACTTGTTGTCTTCCCAACCATAGTAGTTGGAAATGAAGTAATGGTCGTTTCTTCTGTTGTTGTTGCCATTGTTGTTGTAGTTTGCGTTGTTGGTTCATTTGTAATAGTCAATTCTGTAGTTGGTGTTAGTGTTGACAGTAAAGTTGTAGCTGTGCTTTCTTCTGTATTTTGTGTTTCCTCAACTGTAGTAGTTGGAAATGAAGTAATGGTTGTTTCTGCTGTTGTTGGTGCTCTTGTTGTTGTAGCTTGTGTTGTTTCTTCAGTCATAATTATCAGTTCTGTAGTTGGTGTTATTGTTGACAGTAAGCTTGTGGCTGTGCTTTCTTCTCTACTTGTTGTTTTCTCAACTATAGTAGTTGAAAAAGAAGTAATGGTTGTTTCTTCTGTTTTTGTTGCCATTGTTGTTGTAGCTTGTGTTGTTGGTTCAGTGGTAAAAGTCAATTCTGTAGTTGATGTTAGTGTTGACAGTAAAGTTGTACCTGTGCTTTCTTCTGTACTTGATGTTTCTTCAATGGTAGTAATTGGAAATAGAGTACTTGTCAAGATGTATGTTTCTGCTGTTGTTGTTGCTTGTGTTGTTGGTTCATTGGTAATAGTCAGTTCTGTAGTTGGTGTTAGTGTTGACAGTAAAGTTGTAGCTGTGCTTTCTTCTGTACTTTGTGTTTCCTCAACTGTAGTAGTTGGAAATGAAGTAATGGTTGTTTCTGCTGTTGTTGCTGCCTTTGTTCTTGTAGCTTGTGTTGTGTGTTCAGTTGTAATAGTCAATTCTGTAGTTGGTTTTAGTGTTGATAGTAAAGTTGTAGCTGTGCTTTCTTCTGTACTTAATTCTTCAGTGATTGTAGTTGAAAATGAAGTAATGGCTGTTTCTGCAGTTATCGGTGCTGTTGTTGTTGTAGCCTGTGTTGTGCTTTCAGTGGAAATAGTCAATTCTGTAGTTGGTGTTAGTGTTGACAGTAAAGTTGTACCTGTGCTTTCTTCTGTACTTGTTCTTTCCTCAATTGTAGTAGTTGGAAATGAAGTACTGGTTGTTTCAGCTGTTGTTGTTTCCATTGTTGTTGTAGCTTGTGTTGTTTGTTCAGTTGTAATTAACAGTTCTGTATTTGGTGTTAGTATTGACAGTAAAGTTGTACCTGTGCTTTCTTTTGTACTTGATGTTTCTTCAATGGTAGTAGTTGCAAATAGACTACTCTTCAAGATGGTAATTTCTCCTGTTGTTGGTGCCATTGTTGTATCTTGTGTTGTGTGTTCAGTGGCAATAGGCATTTTTGTAGTTGGTGTTAGTGTTGACAGTAAACTTGTATCTGTACGTTCTTCTGTACTTGTTGTTTCTCCAGTGATAGTAGTTGGATTTAGAGTACTTAAAAAGGTTGTTTCTGTTGTTGTCAATGCTATTGTTGTTTTAGATCCTATTGTTTGTTCAGTGGAAACAGTTAATTCTGTAGTTGGTCTTTGTGTTGACAAAGTTTTAGCTGTTGTGCTTCCTTCATTGGTTGTTGTTTCTTCAACTTCATTAGTTGGAAATGAAGTAATAGTTGTAGTTGCAGCTCGTGTTGTGTGTTCAGTGGTAGTAATCAATTCTATAGGTGGTGTTAGTGTTGACAGTAAAGTTGTAACTATGCTTTCTTCTGTCTTTGTTGTTTCTTCATTGGTAGTTGGAACAGTACTCGTAGTTGTTGACTCTTGAATGGTATTTATTGGAGATGTAAAAGTCATAGTAGTCCTTTCTCCTGTTGCAGTGGTTGTCATTTGTGTTGTGCATGAATTAGGTATCAGCCATAGGCATACTGTTGCAAATATAGAATTTTCTCATTTAATGATCTCATTAATTAATACATTTCACAGTCACTGTCATCTACTGTAGCCAAAGTTATCATTCAATACTTTTTGTTCCTGAAGTTAAAAGAAAATGACTCCCAGAGTTAATTTGTAAATAACTTAAAACCAATTTTAATATAAACAAGCTATATATTTATATATATACTGTATATAAAACCAACCTTAGTTTGTGTTTTACAGATATATGATGAATAGTTTTCTACTTTTGTCGCCGCACCTCACGGCGACGGTATGCAGTTGCTGGCTTTGACCACTGAGTGGCGCTATATAACTATAGACCGACGCGTCAGACCTTATTTCATTCTCTCAAGGATTAATGAGCCGCAGTTCCTTTAAAGCTGCACGTAGTAGCGTAAAAATCATGTGTAACATTGTACTTAAACGAATTCATAATAACAGTACTAAAATTACAGTACAAATGTAGAATTAAATTTTATCAGTATCAAATTTAAGCAAAGTAAATGTTAACACAGTGAGCCTTTAGATTTTATCTTGTGTAATTAGAAAGCCTACGCATGTACACTGTAAACCCAAATGCTCAAAGTAATAAAACACATTAAGTACTGTTTACCTAAATAATTGAATAAGTAATAAGTTTGAGTATGTAAGTAACAATAACTTAAGTAAAACTTCCACCAGTGTAAACTCTATAGAGCACTCGTGGCGCAGTGGTTACGTGTCTCGCCTTCCATGCGGAAAACCACCGGTTCGATTCCGCGCAGTATGCTCTGCAATATGCAACTTTATTTGGTCAACAAACTTAAAAATTCATGTTTCCAATTTTAATTAAACAGAACTATGATTAATAAAAAAAAATATGTAACTGATTACCTCAAATATTTGGAGTTTTGCCAACTTAATTGGTTTTACAGTGCAACAGACCCCGAGCTACACTCCCCGCTGTATTTTATAGTGTGGGGAGAAGTCCGGATCATTAGCGGCGATAGCTCACCAGCCGTGCCTAATTCCGTGGCCCTGCTCCTTCACGCACAAGCAGAAGGAGAGGCCGCATAGCTAGTGAGCGAGGAGCGATATTTATTTGACCGCACTAGCCTGAGAGTCCGTCTAGCTAGTGAGCGATATTGATTTGCGTGCACGCCCATCACAGGCGCACGCCGTGACAACTTGTAACACAATAATAATTATATTTCGAACATTTTGCACGCTGCCGTTTGGAGGAAACAGATAATAAAGAATAAACCAATTGTTGGGTCAAAATAACCCAACCAGGTGTTAATTTGTAAATTACTCTCTACATCTCATTTGACCCAACATGAGCAACCCAATAATGTGTTTAAAGTACCTGAAATAACCCAGAATTTTGACCCAGCATAAACAACATGGCAATGTGTTTACAAAAACAACAAAGCATTTTTAGAGTATTTTTTGACTGCTACACTGTAAACCCGATTAAGTTGGCAAAACTCCAAATATTTGAGGTAATCAGTTACATTGTAAGTAAACAGCGAGATGCTTTTTAAAGTCCAGTTTCCCCCAACAGACCCCAAGAAACACTCCCCACTTTGTTTCAAAGTGCGGAGAGAAGCTCGGGATCATTAGCGCCGATAGCTCATCAGTTGTTCCTAGTTAGGCGGCCCCGCTTCTTCGCATACCTGCAGTGTGCACCTAGGCCACCTATCTAGTGAGCTTCGGAATGAGTGAGGAGCGATATTGATTTGGGCGCACGCCCATCACAGACGGAGAGAAGCTTGGGATCATTAGTGCGGATAGCTCATCAGTTGTTCCTAGTTCCTTTACTTTGCTTAAATTTGATGCAAATAAGAAACGGCTATATGTATTACTATAATTTTAGTACTGTGATTGTATTTTATAAGGTTTTGCCAGCGGTGGTACAGCGCAACGGGGGTCATTATTTATTAAAGAAAATTATGATGATCATATCGTACTGCATTTCATTCCCATACTACCGCAAAAACACAAGCGGGGCTGAATGACGACATCTGCTTACACGGTAGCACGTCCTGACAATGCTTTAATTTTATAGTCATTTAGTTTCATTTATTTCGGTATTATCTACTACAAATTTAAAGAACACAAAATTTAAGATGACCCAAAACCCTACACTATAAACCCGATTAAGTTGGCAAAACGGCAAATATTTGAGTTAATCAATTACATATTTTTTTTAATTAATGATGTTTCCAATTTTAAGTAAACAGAACTATCAATTTTTGAGTTTGTTGAACAAATAGAAAAAATATATTGCAAACCATCCAACTGTTAGGTTAACAGTACTCAATGTGTTTAATTTCTTTGAGCATTAGGGTTTACAGTGTAGCGTACTTGTTTTAATGTTCAACTTCAGTGTTTTTTTTTTTACTCATTATATTATTGTAGAGTAAATATCAATAGCTCTGATTCAGATTTTTCATGCTTGTTGTATAAAATACACAGATGTGGAAATTACCATTACTGTAGTATTTCTTTGATACAGCATATTGTTTTGACTTTTTTATGACTTAATTATTTTTTAAAAACCGAGATGACGGAAAATTTCACTTTGCGCCACCTGGCGGTCATTTCACGAATTATTTTGAAATGCAACTGATTTATTTTGGCCGCTGTCGTTTTGTCGCGGCGGTGAGCACGGCGGTAATAGACATTCCCCTCTTCACACCTCTGTACATACATGTGTATTTGGTAAAGATTGTTAATTAAAAAAATTATGTAAAATATACAGCACCAATCAAAATTTGGACTAACCGTATACAGTGGTACCTCCCAAATGCTCAATCCTTATGAACAAAAACTTTGCAAGAAATAGCTTCTCCATATGAAGCATTCTTCAGCATATGAGTGACTTAGCTTGTTGGACATACTTCTGGTCGTCAGTACATTCACTGATGCGTGTAGATCCATTTAAAACTTTGTGTTAGTGTACTGAAAGCAAAGTAAGTATACATTTTTTGCATTTTGTTCCTGATTTCTTTCAAACTTAGCACCATGGGTCTCAAAAATGTAATGAAGCAAGAATAAACTGGAATATTTTTTTTTAATCACCCATTGCCAAGAGAAATCATAAGGTAAGGTTAAGTGAGTCTTAATGTCTGTTTATATGTTTCAATTCATTCTCATTAATGTATTTAATTAATTTTTTTATTGCTTTTATATGCAAAAATATAATTATAATGTTGGAAGTTAGTTATATTCGCAATATTTTTGGGTGGCTGGAACAGATGATCTGCATTTACATTATTTTCTATGGGAAAATGGATTGTTCGTCTTTTTAAATGAGTCTTTAGCGTGACTCAGAAGAAAGAGCAGTCTCAGAGAATGATTTGTCATTTTCTACTGGACGCAAATGCACAAAGCATCACAAAAGCTCCGTAGGTTATGTACAGTAGGTAGTGTTGCGCCCTGGTCTAGGTTGGGCAGTAACAGGAATGAAAAAGAAAAGAAAAAAGGGGGTGAGACCAAAGCAGCTGGCTGCGGTGGTATATTTGACTAAAGCCACACTCTTAGTGTTCTATGCTTTATGATGGTTCTTACGAGATAATGCAGGACAGGTGATGATGAGATGTCCAGATTCATGACGATAGAAACATTCTTAGACATGCTAGCAGAAACTATAGGGCTACGATTAGTTATATCATGATGCAAAGGTGAAAACATAGTTTTGTGAGTGAGTCTTTAAATTCTTCTAACAGTAGCGGTTCTTTTAACTAATCAAAATGGTGACTTTACTGGCTGCACACCACTTGTCGAACAAAGCACATTTTTCACGAGCGAATTCTACAAATGTTTGGCTGGCGGATTTGGCATGTTTTTACGAAATTCCTGCTGGTAGACCTCAGGGACTAGCTCATATGCACATAAAACAGCACTTTTAACAGTTTCATAATCCAAACTCTGCTCTAAACTTAAAGCAGAACACACTTCCTGTGCCTTCCCAACAAACTTGTATTGCAATAGAAGAGACCAGATGCTTCTGGACCACTGCAGAGTGGTAGTGATCTACCTCATTGTCCCTGAACATAGGCACCAAAGCAATGTGCTTACCAACATCAAAGCCAGATGAATTTACAGCTGAAAATCTGCTAGGTGCTTGTATTGACGCAGGTGATGGTTCACTGGCCTGTACAGTGGTTGCAGGTGATCCAGAACAAGATCCAGAACAGGGGACAGAGGGCCATGAACAAGAGAATCTGAAGGTGCCTTATTCCTTAACGCCAACTCCAATTCCTTTAATTTAATTCCCCTCTGAGATTCGAGGTCCACCATATGAAATTGAAGCAGTTGAGCTTCATAATGCTGACGGGCTAACTCTAGGTCCAACTTCTTCAATTGCAGTGCGAGCTTTGGGTCATTCAGCGGCGAACCTTCTACCATGGGATCTATGCGTGCGGGGTCCTTGGGTTCGACAACAGCATCCGCTGTAGCTGAATCTTTGGACTTACCGGACTGGTTTGCAACACCCGCCTCGGTAGAATGCGCTGTTTAATCAGCTCCGCCTGAAGCATTTGTTTGATGTCACGCTTATTCGCGCTCTGTGGGACCGAGATGCTGTAAAAGTCAGCAAGCAGCAACAAGTCATCCTTCCTGCACCTTTCAAAGTGCTCCACTGATGGACAAATAACAAACTGGTCTAAATGAAATTTTGTAGCCATCTCTAAGAAAAACAAACTAAACACTCCCCTACCACAAAGACAAATACCACCAGAAAAACACAAGTGCACTGAAACAAATGGTACGGAGCGAGGAAAAACAACGGACAAGCCCCCAATTGTGTTACGCCTCGGTCTAGGTCAAGCCGTTTGCGTTTGCTTAGTGTTTATTTACAAAGATGAATAAGCGAATCCCCAAACGGTGGCTGTGAGCTTCAGAAGCCGACAAGGCCAAAAAACAAAACAAAATGCCCTCTACCTAGTAACAAAGTGAAACAACTAACCCGCACCAAAAACAAAGAAAAAGAAATACAAAATTCTTCCCTTACTCCCTTGCTAGCCACAAATCAAGAGAAAACAGGGTGTCAACAAAATGCCGTGGACTCCCTACTTAACCACTAATTACCAAACTATATACAAATGTATTTACAACCGGGCAACCTAAACCAAAGAAGGGCATACACAAAAACATAGTCGGAAACATAGCACAAGGTCATACACAATATAATTTTACAAATAATCATCGGAAAAACAGTACGCAAAGACATGGTCTCTAGCACTGTGGTCTGAAGGCCTTAAGTAGGCCTCTGGGTTACCCAATCATCTGGCAGGAGGCAGGACCAACAAAGGACAGGCAGGGCAGCAACCAATAGATTGCAGGCACAATTAAAGAGAGGGTGGGACCTGCAATAACAAAGAAAGATACACAACCTAATCCCTCCACCAGAAGAGACATAGAGACAAAGCAAACACTAAAAAAAACAAATAAGTAAAGCCTTTACTTGTCACATATACATTATAGCACAGTGAAATTCCTTCTTCGCATATCCCAGTGTAATTGGGGTCAGAGCGAAGGGTCAGCCATGGTACAGCGCCCCTGGAGCAGTTAGGGTTAAGGGCCTTGCTCAAGGGTCCAACAATGGCAACCTGGCTGAGCTTGGAATCAAACTGCCGACCTTCCGATCAGTAACTCAGTGCCTTAGCCCTCTGAGCCACCACCGCCCCTAAGCTCAATATCGTAACAGTAGTCAACGAGCATGCTTATTACTGCTGTAAGAGTTTTTACATAATGTAAACATTTTAATGTGGACAAAATACCTGATGCATTTTCCACCATTAATATGTAGGGTTTACAATAAAGTAGACCAAGTATGAACGCTGCATTCTTTACCTTCATCATGTAGTGTTTTAGCTCTGGGTCAGAGGTATATACAATCATTAAAGATTCGGGTTAATTTCTGTTAAACTGAATAAAAATTTATAGCGTACACTTTATCAACTACCCGTCCAGCGTTTAGGATGATTTAGTGTACCTTACCTTACCTAATTCTGTTTAGCCAATGTTGATAATACAAAATCTGGTATTTGCCAAATTCTGAGCAAGGTAACTGAAGATCTGGGCAAATGTTTAAAACTTTAAATTACATAACCAAGACAACAGTTCTTTATAAAGAAACAACTATTTATTTGAATAATCTAATGATATGTAAAACTACGCTACTTGAACACATGCACGCACACACACACACACACACACACACACACACACACACACACAAACATACCAACAGTTGGAGGGTGAAAGTTGATCTAGTACTGTTTACTAGATCAATGAAAGTCACAAAAGGAGACTTGGGTTTAATTTTTTGGTTTAGTTATGAAACGAGTACCAATTTTCAGCAAGGTCTGCAGCTTTGTTTGTATACTTGCGTTACGTTTCGTTGTTATGGTTTGCCTCTAGCGAAGGTTGGTTGGTGCGCTGTGGTTGAAATGACAACTTTCGGGAAAGCCCTTCAGTGAGGCTTGGTTGCCTGGTTACCGATGACGGCGCTCTGGACCCTCTTCTGTGGTTTTCTCCGAAGTATCGTAGAGGCCGGATGACACCCACAAAGACGGAAGCCCGAGCTGTTTGGAAGAGGTTATTCTTCTGATGATGAAAATGTGCGCCCGCAAGTGCCGAAGCACGACCAACCAGCTGCTTTCCGACATGTCGACGACGTGTTTGGACATGCTCTGACATTGAGTTTTGACCCTTTGTGTCAGTCCATCCCACGGATGATTGGTCCAATCGGATGTGGTTGCGGGGCTTAGCCACGCCTCCCATGGTTCCCCCTTTTGTGCATATATTAGGCCGGTTTTTCGCTGTCACGTGGGGCCCATCTGATTAGAGTTTTAATACCTTTTATAAAGTAATTTTTCCATGAACTTCTGTTAATGCTTCCAATTTCCCGTGTACACCACTATTCTTTGAATACATAAGCTCTAGATTGATATCAGACATCCCGTATCTTACGCACTCATTCATGCCTTCATTTAATAATAAGGGTTTGTAACTGCTGATAATACCTTTAAAGTTTAGCAAAATAATCAAACATAACACACAGACAAAATATATATATATATTATCTTGCCCTACCAGCACACTTTAAAGATTGCTTAACATAATGCCTCTACCGTATGCCTCTTTGTTCATTTGAAGGGCATGTGGAGAAACATGGGACAACTGGACATTGTCCTGAGGTCAATGAGGTGGGTTAGTGGTCTGAGTTAGGGAGGGTTTTCCCCCCCATTCAGATGTGTAAAACTGCCTCCTTTGTTTATCAGATTGCCAATTTACACAGCTGGAGTCAAGGTCGTCTGGACTTTTATGGCTCCAGGCACAGCAGACTTCCTTCGCAAGCTTGGTTAAGTTTCCTGCTTCTTCTTCCTTGTCTCAAAAGACAGATAAGATTAAATGGCGCCAAGCAGGTTGGGAGATCGGTTCTGGAATGTAATAGATTGATTGCCCTCTTTGGTGGCCTGCTCATTTTTACAGTACACCACCGTGCTCACCGCCACGGCAAAACGTAAGCGGCCAATATAAATCAGTTGCATTTGGTGTCATTTATGAAATGACTGCCATGTGGTGCAAAGTAGCATTTTCATTCGCTGCAACGGCAGCCTGCATAATGTTCGAAATATTACTGTTATTGTGTGACAAAGTGTAGTTTTAAGAGTTGTTTAGGCGAGAATGCATATGTATACAGCTCAAAACCTCTATTGTTTATTAAAGATAGTGTCTATTTAAAAATTGCTCCAACGTTTTCGGGGGTTTGAGCTCCAGGAGATCCCCAGGCACCCTGTGCTCATGTACCGGCCCAATGCATCCTGTATTCTGCGTTCCAGACTCTTTGGTTTCTCCAGGTGGGACGACACAGTATCACAGTTAATGAGATTAATAGACATGAGTCCTCATGTCTTAAATGTTTGAGGACAACAATTTTTTTTATCCCACATTTAATCAATAATGTTTTAAAAGGTTTTGTTGTTCTTGTTCTTAATGTTATTTTGAAGTAAATAAAAAATATACTGTAGTTAAAATAGTCAAATGAATAGTTTATTGGTTTAAATGGTTGTAATAGGTAATAGTTAAATGGTTAAATATAATAGTATAAATAGTTAAAGTATTAAAATAGGGAATGTTTGATGTCATGTGGGCATTATAAGATTTGCATTCAAAACAGCTGTCACGCCTGAAATAAATGCAGCCCTGTGTAATGCATTGCATAGCATCCATGAGAGTCAACTGACAAAAGAACGAATGATTCAGAACCCTCCTGGACTCTAGATTCTAAAATTTACATTGTTACCGTTTTTAATCCCTGGAATGGAAGAAATGGAGATTTTCCTTATCATAAGATGCAAAATTAAAATAAATGAACCAAAGTAAATTATTCCATTTGTATTATCCATTTGTAAAATAATGAGATTATTGCAGATTTTGGAATTCAGTATTTTTTTACAAGTTAAAAAAATAATAATAAAATCAGCAAAGACCATTGAATTAGAAGGTGTGTCCAAAGCTTTGACTAGTACTGTATCTGTTTTTCACTTATTTTCTAATTTTTTCACATATTTTTTATTTGTTTGTTTGTAACAAAACAAAAGATTTATGTAAAAGTATTTGATATAAATTGCATAACAATTGTAAGTACATACAGTATTGAATTAATCTTGTAAATATGTGATTACCATGCATTGAATTTTTAAATTAAATATCAAATGTACTTACATATAGTAAGATGTGTAGTGTAACTGATGCCATTATATTTAGAAAAAGCAAACCTGTTGATATTTAGAGAGATCAAATTGAGATTTAATTGTATTTAATGTGGAAAATAATGTCTATTTGACTTATCAACACCAAATTAAAATTTTACTGTAACTTAAAATGCAATAATTGTTACAATTATAAAACAAAATCATTAAATGTTATGTTACCTTTTTTTATTCTTTAAAGCCATAACAATCCAAATGCACATGAAATTTTGTTCTCTGCAACTCTCTCACCAATAGCCTTAATGTCAACCGGGTCTGTCTTCACCTGTCCTATAAGAAGGTGTGGTGATGGGTGTCCTTGCTCCTTGTGACAAAAGACTTGAACATGCCTTGACAATAATGGGTGTTTCTTAAGACTAGGTTAATTATCAGAAATAGAAGTATTTACTTTACTGCTTCTTAACCGTAATTATGGACTATATATTATATGTTTTGTTATTTATTCAACAAAACTCCTGTTAGAATGTTTTAAATAATTTGTAAACTATTAATTAGACTTCACTTTTAAATCCTTTCAATTCATAATTTAGGAATTTATTTTTTAAAAATGGTTAAAAAATAATTCAAGTGATTTTAATAATAATAAATAAATGCATTATGTAAATCTTTGTCTATAAGTTGAAATGCCAACATTTATATCTTGTAGATTTCAGTTCATATCTAGACAGTAATACTACAATATGTTCTATATTTTATTTTTGTATATATTTCTATTAAAACTCTTCAGTTAAGTTACCAGAATCTTAATGCCATACAGTGATTTTTTTTATTCTAGACATGATTATTTTTTCAGCTTTGTTTTAATTGTGACCTTTACTGATCTCTATTCATACACAGCAAGCCATAATGATTTTTTTTTTTTTTAGCAATTTGAACCTGACCATAGCTATGTTGCTGTTCCTTAAACTACATATTCTATTCCTGCTCTTACTTCCCCCACTGAATGAATGCATGTTTTTTTGTTTTGTTTTGTTTTCAATCACTTAATATACCTTTTGATTCCTAGTGTCTATATTCTGCCCTCCCCTGTACGAGACTCAATAGTAAACTCTCATTTCGATAACCTCAGATTGCAGGGATTGATCATATTATTGCAGTCATACTACAGTATGTGTTAGGAAGCTAGACATTCAGTCAGTCAGTCTAGCAATAAAGGTGTTTAAGTTACTATAAAGTCCACTATTGTTATTGATGGCCCAGGTACAAAACTGTTTGTGGGAATTTTAGTCCTGAACAAGACATCAGAAGGCAGCTGCCTGCATTAGTCGAGTGCAAGACCATCTTCATGGCCAAGTGGAACCATCTCCAGTCACCACACATCCCAAGCAGCCCACATGGCCCGGAATTCAGCATCTTCAGCAGCTAGCCAGAGCCATGCAATGAGCTTTCCAACCAGATGGGCACCAGGATGAGTCAGACATGTCCAGAGGGCAGAGGGGGCGCAGTAGCCAAACATACCAGTTCACCATAATACTCTATGTCTCTCAGTCCCCCTGATCTGCATGTATACCTAAGGTAAACCTATTCACAAAAAGCTTGCTTGGATAAACAAATAGGCTTTCAGCCTAGATGTGAACACTGAGACTGTGTCTGAGATACAAACATTACTTGGAAGGTCATTTAATATACTTTGGGGCTTGTAAAAAAAAAAAAAAAGCTTTGCCCCCTGCTCTAGCTTTCATAATACGAGGTACTGACAAGCAGCCTGAATTCTTTGACCAAGAAACCTGTCTTGCTCATTAGTGATTAACATATAAATGTAAAACATAAATACAAATTCTATATATTAGTATGGCTGATACATGATCATGTCATCTATTGATTAAAATGAGATTCAAATAGAATTTAATTAATTACAATTAACTTTTCCTAAACAACTCTAATACTAGGGCAGGTTTTACACATGAAATAATTAGCAGAAATAGCGAAAGTTTGACTGAATAATATCCACTGAATAAAAAATTTGCATTTTCCCAGAACAGTTGACCTTCACATCATAAAATTAGAACCGACTGTTGTTATTGTTGCTATATAATTACCTAATTCCACATGTTACGTTTCATAGTTTTTAAATCTACAGTATTGTTGTAGAATGTGGAAAGTAAATGACCTAACCTCTACTGTAAGTTGAATTTTTATGTTGTGAATTAGTATAGGTACTATCTTGGCCAGGTCTGCCTTGTTGAAGAGATTCTTGAACTCTATGTGACTTCTTTGAAAATGACAAATAATTAAGATAAATAAAGTAATTCCAGCTTTATAGTTGATTAAAGATGAAGATAGACAATTTAAATAAAAAAGTGAGTCCTGTCTGCTTATCATTATTCCATCATATTGGCCAATCAAATCTAAAAACACTTAACTGGTATATAAGGTTTTTTCTCTCCAGTAGATGTTACTATGTTATGTGATACGCAGAAATCTTTATTAAGATTTAATATAACAGATATGGGAACAGGAAGCACATTCATAATATTCCAGTACTGGGTGAATCATATACAATTAGATCTTGATAACAAAAACATGTTGCGTAAATAATTGCACAATAAAATATGACATGGTTGAGTTTAAACACATTGCTTCGTTTTTCATATGATCCTTTTCTTTATTTCTGAATTGACCATTATCTTCTTAAATTCCACTTATCTCTTGGTGTTAGTGCCACTCACCTGTAGGCATTTAAGCATGCACAACCATGCCTTTATTTTCAAAATCTCTCTCCACGATTTTTAGTTTTTTTTTTTAGTTTTTAGTTATGCCACACATATTTTAGGAATAAACATTATATGGTAAATATGTCTTCAGATTGAAGTATTATGAAATTAACAGAAATGATCAAACCACAAACATTTGTAGATTCTTAACTTCGTCGATCTTGTTTAATCACTCTCACTCACTCACTCATCATCTATACCACTTAATCCTGTATTCAGGGTCACGGGGGGGCCTGGAGCCTAACCCAGGAGACTTAGGGCACATGGCAGGGTACACCCTGGACAGGGTGCCAATCCATCGCAGGGCACAGGCACACACTCACTCATTCACACACTATGGGCAATTTGGAAATGCCAATTAGCCTGACCTACATGTCTTTAGACTGTGGGAGGAAACCGGAGTACCCGGAGGAAACCCACCAAGCACGGGGAGAACATGCAAACTCCATGCACACAGAGACAGAAATCGATCCTGGCCGGGGATCGAACCCGAATTCTGGCGGTGCAAGGCGACAGTGCTACACCTTTGCCTTTGTCCATACTTCCAACTACATTTAATACGAGAATTTTTGGCTGCTAAATGCTGCCAAACAGGTAAGGAGGCAATAAAAACTGATAAATAAATATGCTTAAAAATCAATAATGACTCGATAACAGTATTTATAAATCGATACCAAGGCATTGATGAGCTGTTAATGTACAGTAAGGAAGGGGCAGAATTCATAACAAGCCCAAAAGAAGCTGTAAGCAGCAGTTACAATTCGCTACCAAGCTCTTCAGAGGTCGTAACAAATTTGCATTCGGGGGCAAATTCAGCCAAGTGGAATGGGGTGTTACAGGGTTGGTGAATAGTATTTTCATTTTGATTATGGTAATTGCAAACCAAAAACCCCCAATATAAACCTCCCTCCTAAAAACTATTTATTGAACATTTTCTTATGTTTGAGAGAAGAATTTTGCCTGCTTTAATTTGAAAAAAGCAAATACTAAAGGAACTAATAAGAAAGACTTTGAGATGTGATTAAAAATAAAAATGTATATGACATGTTATATGTCATGAAACCTGTTGACGTAGTGGTTTAAATCCCTTTGTAACAGGGAAATGTCTCTCTCATTGTACTGCATTATATTTTACACATGCTTACAATATGTCAAAGAATGTCAAAGAATTCCATATAACCTGAAAAACAACTTACCTTAATACTGCTGTTAACGTCTTTCATGACACGTTTTAGTTTTGTGTAAAGGTACACCCTTTTCCAAATATTTGTTGGTAGACATGCACACAAACATAAAAACTTATAAATGATCCATTTTGCTCAGGGTGTGTCCATATGTCAAACCTCTTATCTTTTGTCTTATGCATACTTACACACTTACAGTAACTCACACAGTGATATTTTTCTATCTCACACATTCACACAGTATAAAATGTTCCAAATCACATTTTTTTTAAATGGAATAATATACTATATGTATTTACTATAATATACTGTGAATTTCTGTAGACACATTATTGAAGGCTACTTGTAAACCTTCTATTTTAATAAAAAAAATTATAGCATTAAGTCTATGGTGTATTTTAGCAGATTTACTAAAAACACTACTCACAGGTAGACTTGAGCTTCCTGTCAAGAATCCTTGTTTTGTATGACACTGACATATAGAAGTAATTAGGTTGTGATATTGTCCCTTTAAAACACATCAGGATAACTTTGTTTTTGAAACTACTTTTAAAAAAAGTATCAACTTTTATTTCAAGCTTTTTTAACAAAACATCCATTTGCATGTTTGACTGCATTACTTTTGTGAACTCTTACATTTAAAACAGAGCTCAGAAATGTTAGTGTGTCCACAAACCTGATGAACCCAACAGCTTCCCACATACATCATTTGTATCTCATCTCTGTTTTAGTGTCAAGTGCTCACATGTCCCTTAAGTGTTGTACGGTTAATGCCCTATTTAATTTTCTTTCGAAATTATAACCAGAAAGTGCATCATGGTTCAAAAATTCAGCAACCATCGGTAGGGTTGGGTACCGAAAACTGGTGCCAATACGGCACCGGTACCTATATAACCGGTATGTACCGGACCGAAACAGAACGTGAATTTCGGTGCCTCATTTCAGTGCCACTTAAATGCCTGAACTGTCGATTAATATATTTGTTCTCTGGGGCTCTGATGATGATACAGTTGTAATAAGCATTAGATTAATCAACACACATGATCGCTAGTAAAATTTAAATACTGCATTCATGTGGTGTCAGAAATGATCGGAAAAATGTATTATTTCCTAAATTATCTTGAGGAATTCGGAAAGCTTTGATAATACAAATCCAAAACATTGTTGCAGTAATGCTACTGTCCATTTTATTTTTGTAGATTAAAAGTTTATTAGATTAAATGAGACCATCCGAGATGCGCGTGAATGCATCTTGCGTTACACTTGCTCTGACAGCAGCAGGTGGTCTACCACTATCTTAACTTGCTAAATTAACTTTCGTTAAAATGCCTAAAACTAAACGGTCGAAAGTGTGGCTATATTTCACAAGAAAGGATTCCGACACCGCGACGTGCAGTAAATGTTTTACAGCAGTTGCGTGTAAAGGAAACACGTCAAATCGTATGGAACATTTGAGAGCACACAGAATAAAGTTAAAAACATAGGGATGCTTTTAGTCTTTGCATCTCTCTCCTTCTCCTTGATTTTATTTAATTTGGATTTCTCCCTCTTCTTTCATAGCTTTGCTTTCTCCTAATCAAATGTTATTTTCATGTATTTCTTCCCTTCTCTTCTCCTCTTTTGGAACTAGATTTCTCCAGCTTTTATTCTTACTCCCTGTTTTTGGATATTATTTACTTTTTAAAAATAGCTTACGCTTCCTTCATCAAATGAGCTATAGTGGGTGGGAAAAACATGAATATTGGGGTGTTGGATCA
Source organism: Clarias magur (assembly GCA_013621035.1). NCBI lineage: Eukaryota > Metazoa > Chordata > Actinopteri > Siluriformes > Clariidae > Clarias > Clarias magur. The sequence goes on from QNUK01000718.1 coordinate 255,212, forward strand.
AGAATAGTACGGAAATAATGTTAATTAAAATATATAAATAATTGTATATAAATGATTAAATAATTAATATTATTGTGTGCATGGTTGGGTGAATTGTGTAGGCCAAGACTCTAAAATCTGACCTTGCAAGCTTTGAGTTAAACCAACCTTATTATTGACTCCATACCCACTGATTTTCTGATTTTGTGCTCAAAGAATAGAATAGCATAGCAAGTGCAGACAGCCTCTCTTGTGACATTGTTGACCTGAGGTGACTTGTGACTCTGCACAGGTGTGAAAACCATGGTGTTACCTTTACCAAAGGTCCTATTAATTGTCTGTTCTCCTCCCATTATTTAAATTTTTCTGCACCACTTGGGTAACTTTGTTTCATAGGTCTCCCGCTCCTCAATCAAACTGCAGCATCCAAATGATCTGTGCTGCCAATGTTCTGGTGCTAGAACATTGGCCAGAGGTCTTGTGGAATCATGCTCTGATGGGTCAGAACTGCACTGGTGGCACATGGCTGTTGTGAGATGAGAGAAGGAGGAAGAGAATGCCCTGGGTTGCTTGGGGTAAGGACGACTTTCACACACACTGGATCGCTCAGTGGATTTTTTTCCTTTTTGCGTGACTTTAACAAGGATCCTTTCTTATCACACGTGCTTTTGCCACAGCTAGATCATCGCGACAGCAGACATGTGTGGGGGTTGCACATGGAAGGAATTCTAGTCATTAACAAGTGCAGAATCAGCTGCATCTTCTTGCAAAGCTTCAGTCCTCATGAGTGTCTGTGAGGACTGCCCACTCAATGTCTCATAACATGAAATAAGGAGAGCTTTGAAGAGAGTGAACAGCAGAAAGTCGGCTGGTCCAGATGGAATTCTGTGCAGATCAGCTGGTTCCGGTGTTCCGGCATGTTCAATATGTCCCTTACCCTGTCCACAGTGCCTATATGCTTCAAGAAATCCATCATCATTCATGTGCCCAAGAATTCCAACCCTATCAGTCTAAATGATTACCCTATTCTGGCACTGATATCAGTGGTAATTAAGTGCTTTGAGAGACTTGTAAAGAATCTTATCTGTGCTTCGTTACCAAAATCCCTTGATTCCCCACCGTCAAAACAGAAGCACAAATGATGTAATCTCCCATGTCCTTCATACTACACTTCACATCAGACATTGGGAAAGGCAATTATGCCATGCTTCTTTTTATTGACTACAGCTCAGCTTTCAACACTGTAGTCCCTTCACAACTCATCATGAAGCTCAGTGATTTGGCACACAGACCACAAGTGGTAAAGATAGGACAGCGGTTCTCAGAAAGCACCACACTGAACATCGGATAACCTCAAGGTTGTGTTCTAGATTCCCTGCTCTTCTTTCTCTACACCCACAATTTCTATGCCCGTCACAGCTTCAACTACATTGTGAAATTCACAGAAGACAAACTCTAAAAAAATATTCTGCGGCCTTGTAAATTTCACAAGAATAAGACAGTTATGTTACCTTAATAAAATCTCAAAAACTCACATACATGATTGAATTAGACAATCCAATTTAAATGCCTAAAGAGGAACTATTAATTTTGTCTTAAATTTACACTATAATTTTTTATTTGTTTAATATATATATATATAGTTTATTTGAATAATATAAAGTAGCATTTAACTAACTGGATTATATTTTTAACATGCATTTAACATTTTTTCAATAAAAAATATTTGGCATTGGAGTAATTATAATGATTAGTTTCAAGAACTACAATTATCACTCATTACAACAGAATATTCTTCATGTTTAACAACAAAAACCTAAATAATTGAGTAAATTGCCCCGTGCATGGGCAGTCGGGTGTAACATCAGCAACAAAAAGGCGAGGATGTGAGAATAGACATGAAGCAGCTGGAACACTCCTTCCAAATCCTGATAGATAAGAAGCTACAGTAACACATGTTACTGAAATAATGACTTGCTGTAGGGTGTAAGTTACTTTTCTGAATACGGTCACAGCCGTGCTCGACAGCTAACGATAGCTACCTAGCAATAGGCAAGTCCAGGGGTGCAAAAATGGGGTATGCAGTATATGCAGTGCATGGGGGCGCCACACGGAGGGGGCGCCATTGTGAAAAAAAATATTTTAAAATTGTCTTTAATAAAGCTTTTAAAATATTTAAAATATTATATTTGTTAAGAGACTATTTTTGTTTAACATTTAAAACGAGTAAAAAAAATATATATATAAATTGAGCCCCCCCGCCCCCTATGGTTGCCAGTCACGTATGCAAAATGGACAGAAGAGAGAAGAACGGAACTGATGCGCAGAACAGAAAAAGAAAAGGAAAAACAGTGTCTTAAAATGAGGACAGCAATGTCAAAGTGGATAAAAAGAGATTGGTAAGCTTGACCCATCATTTTGTATTACTGTAAGTCTTTAAGTTCATCAACATTTAACGTTATTGCCACTGCCAGCGAGGCTGGACATTGTTACCGTCCATTAATATCAAACCATTATTCCTGAAAAAAATAGGCGTTTGGTTTAAAAAAAATTAACTTATTGTTAAAAATGTTAACTGAGGTTCTCACAACCAAGCACAAACAAGTTATTGGGCTCTTGCCTTATCCTCTCAGTTCGTTATGTTCAGGCCAGGGCCGCAATAAATGCACCGCCCTTCTGTGTAAACAGAACGAGACTGGTGTATGGATCCCTCTACACCTTCATTCACCCTATTGTAAGCTTTTTGTAAACAGGATTCTCAAAACAGCTTGAAAAACCACAAAGTTTCTAAAAATTATGCAGTTTAAATTTATTAATGCATGAGCTTTTTTTCTGTTTCTGTTGTAATAACAGTGCTAATGAAATTACATCACTGTTTAGCAAATACAATCATTTTAATGCTTTGTACATGAGTGTTCACAAAAAAGACGAAAAAGATGAAGAGTACAGAGAGAAAGCAAATAAGTCAAGAGCAGGTGAAGAGAACAGGTAGGAGCTACCCCACAGGATACTATGACTTAAAGGGGTCATGACATACATTTACCATTTTAATGTGTTTTCTGATGTAAACTTACAGTAAGTTACAGTTTTATATTTACTCAATATTTTTAATTGTAAAAATGTTTCACCAAAAAAATTGGTTTGTCTAATCCAGAACAACGAATAGACAGCTTACTTGGAGGAGACAGATTAGACTTAAATGAATCAAAGACCAAGGAGATGGCGGTGGACTTCAGGAGAAGTAGGCAGGACCCTCAGTACACATTGCTCAAGATAAACAGGACTCTGGTGGAGAGGATGACCAGCTACAAGTATCTAGGAGTCCATATCTTTGTGGACTTGTCCTGGTCACCCCATTTCTCTTCATTTGAGAAGACAGCTAGGCAGTGCATGTACTATCTGAGACAGCTGAGGATGTTCAGGATCTCCGGGGGTCTACGTAAAACCTTCTACATCTCAATCATCCAATCTGTTGTCTCTGGGAATAATATCGTCTGGTATGAGAAAAGCACCTCCCAGGTCAAAAAGGACTTGAAAAGTCAAAAAACCCACATTCTGTTCAGTGGCTGCCATCTGGTAAGAGCCTCAGTCACTTAGAGCACAACCTGAAAGATTGAAGGGTAGCTTTTTCCACCAGGCTATAAACCTCACCAATGACTGACAAATTCAAAACTTTATCTAATATCATTGCACAGGTTCCACATTCTTCTACAACAAAATTCTTTATAATTTTATATTTATACTTTATTGTATATAATTAATTTCATTGTCTCTTTAGTATATTTTATTTTTTTTATTTTGCACATACACACATGCTTTTTTTAAAAATGGAGTTTGCTGCATTGCATTCCATGTATGTGAAAAAAAAAATTCTTGAATCTTCTTGAATCTTGAAATCACGTGGCACTTGGCAGATAAAGCATATATGTACAGCAGTACTCGTATGTTAAGACTTCGCTCATTTATCAAGTTAAAGTTTATTTTAAAAAATTGCTTGTCTTGCAAAACACTCACAGACCAAGTTATTTGCAATCCAAGGTTTCACTGTATTGGCATTGTGACTGTGACATTCTGATCTTGTTTTGTGTATTCCGGTTTAGATTTTTGCCTCCAACATTATTCTTCCTTTGGTTTGGTTAACTCACTGTTAGTGTGTATATAGTTACACTGTTAGCAGTTGTTGATAATCCCACTGTATATAACCACACTGTGGATATTTGTGCACACACTGGAAATAGAGGTGATTTAATTTTTTATGATTCAGAATTTACTGTTTTTGATTTAGGAAGTCAGGGAACATACTTGTATTTTTGTTTGTGTTTTGTTTTGTGGGCAATTCAGTTTTTAATATACAGATACTTTTGGTTTATTACTTTAGCCTGGATCCACTCTGAAGCCGTTTCCCAGTGTGTGTCCACCTTTGTTTGTGTATCTTTTGCTCACATGTATATTTTTTGCACAACAATACAATCTCACTGCTTTTCAAGTTTTGTCTAATTCTTCTGCTGTTCTAACACCACTGTGGTCCTCATTTCCAAACATTTTAAATAGAACCTCAATACATCTTTACGTTGTAAGAAATGATCGTGTGAACTGATTAGTGGAGAAATAGACAATTTGAAGTAGTCTGTTTAATTCTGTGATTTTGTGCCAGTTTTGTAACACTGGACAAAGTTGCGTGAGCGTACAGGAAGTCAAGCATACACAGAAAAAGAATGTTGCATACTGCATGTGCATAAAGTGCTTTGTCTGCCTTCAAAATGTCAAAAGTGTACGCTAAGGAATGTTCTATGAATATAACGCCATACTAGACTGGGACGCAACACATGACATAAAAGGCGAAACAATAGATAATACCTGAGAGAAGGTAACTTGTAATTATGAGATTCCAGGGTTGTTTGTGTTCACAGCCTGAATAGTCAGTGGGAAGAAGCTCCTCCTCGGTCTCTCTGTGTTGGTCAGCCTTGAGTAGAATTTTTTTCCTGACAACAAAAGAGAGACCAGTCCAATGTTGGGGTGACTGAGGCCCTTCACTATCTTCCTGGCTTTGATTTAGAGTCCAGGTCAGGGATCTCAATGCAGATGATGTGCTCAGCTGATCACCCTATGCAGAGCTCATCTGTCGTCAAGATGCAGGTTGTGATGTTAACCATTAGGATACTTTCAGTGGTTAATGTGCAAAATTTTCTTAGCACCTTAGTGATCAATTTAAAGCATCTAGGATGGTAAAGATGCTGCAGATCCTTCTTCACCATGTCTTGATGTAAAAGGACCATGACAGGTGCTGCATGATGTGAACACAAAGTTACCGGAAACTCCACTAGGATCCCGTTAATGACAGCGGGCTGGTTTTACTGGTCATCTGCAAATTTGATAATGGTGTTGTAGTTGATAGTGGCAGATATAAATGTGAAGTAAGTAAAGCAGGGGTTAAGGACACAACCCTGGGAGCTTCAGTGCTGAGGGTGAGGTAGGCTGAGACATGTCTGCCGATCCATATTGTCTGTGGTCTGTCAGTCAAGTAAGTTGGAGATCTACTGACCAGAGGTGGAAAGTTTACTCTCGTTACTGTAATTGAGTAGTGTTTTTGTGTACTTCTACTTTTTAAAGTAGTTTTTAAAATCTGTAACTTTACTTTTACTTAAGTATGTTTTGTTTGAAGTATTGTAATTCGCTACATTTTAAATCATATGCGCTACTGAGTAAAACAAATGAACGAAAATGCCAAAAATATTATGCTTTGTATAAATGCTTCGTTGCACCCGCGTGTGTATATCGTGTCCTGTTCACGCACCGCTCCAGACTCCACTCCAGGTTTTCTGATTGTCCCCACATCGGCATCTACCTGACCTTCCACATGGTCGCTTCCGCCCTGAGAGTGACGTCATCAACCAGCGCCACCATATATAAACCGGAGAGAGACGCGGGAAAGAGGAAAGAGATTGTGATTTTGGCGTTTTGATATTTGGTTGTGACTTTTTGCCTCCCATTGACTTTGATTATTGCTTTGGTTGGTCTTTGTATATATTTCTAGATAATTTCAATGTATGTTTGTGCACTCACCAGTAGTAGAGTCGTGGCTGCCATTTATTTTGGGAAGAGGGAATTTATTCACTGTTTTTTTGTTTAGGGAGTCAGGGAAGGTACCTGTAATTTTATTTGTGGTTTTTTTTTTTTTTTTTGCAGGTAATCTAGCTACTAAATATAAATACCATTTAGTTTATTATTTTGGCCTGGGTCCACCCTGAATCTGATCCTTCTCCTGTTGTGTGTGTGTGTGTGTGTGTGTATTTTTCTTTTTGTAAAGCAACACAAACCTCATTATTTCATCAATTAATGACTGGATCTGGTTCGTTCTGCTATAGACCACCATTTCCATACAGTTTAAAATAGAACCCTGAACCATTCTTTTGCTGTACGGTTCAACCCTATGTAACACCATATTTAAGTGACCACTTTTATTTTCAAGCACAAGAAAGACAACAGCTTTATTATGCAAAGGTGTTCCTTCAGTTAAAAACAACTAGTTTGAGATTTATATCTGCTCATCTTTTTTGAACTACGCTAGAATGCCTCATCCCACCCCGCTGTTAAAAAAAAAAAAAAAAGTTACTCAGTAACGTTTACTCTGAGTAAATTTTTTTATGAGCTACATTTTACTTTTACTTGAGTAGATTTTTATAATGGTAACTTTACTTGTACTTCAGTAAAATTTCACTGAAGTAACAGTACATTTACTTGGGTACAAAATTTTTGTACTCTTTCCACCTCTGCTACTGACACAGTGGCAGGCTGAGTGTCATTTCATCTAGCTTGGTGCTTGCATGCATCTCACAGATCTAATACATCAAGCAGTATTTTTATTTTTATTTTTTGGGAGGGCTGCTTCTTAATTTAATGGTTTGGTAAATTCCACTAGTCTAGTATTTTCAAATTGCCAAAGCAAGTTTCACAGATTAACCACAACATTAAAACTAAATAAGGATTATGCAGTAATTATGCACTGATAAGCAATGGTGACAAGATCATAGGTACCCAACGCTTACCCATACCTGTGGGGACCAAAAGCCAGCCTGCCTGCTTGGATACCACAGCTCAGCAAAGTCTATAGCCTTTATAGAAGGGCACCAAAACACTCAATGCACCACATCTTGCCAGACAAAGGGCCCAGCAAAGAGAGTGCCCAAGGCTGATAGGATGGCCTTCAAACTGCCCAAATTCCAATCCAATCCAGCACCAATGAAACGCACCAGACAAACAGTCGGATACATGGATGCAACACCCCACAACCCACAGCAATCAAAGGATCTGTGCTACCAACAACTTTGTGCCAGACACAACAGCACACCTCAGAGGTCTTCTGCAGTCATGCGCGGATGAGCCAGAACTGCACTGGTGCCACAAAGGGAACCTGCACAATTCTGGGCTTGATGTTTTAGTTTGTAATATTTTGCTTGATTGGTGTATGTGCATTTACTAACATCAGCATTAAGATTACTAGTGGACCAGTGGTAAGTATCCAGTGCTGTTGTTATCAAGAAGGTTTGACTCCCAATCAGGGCATTGGTTTAGTTGCCAAAAAAAAAAAGAAGGGGGTGAGAGGATGGTATAAGCGATTTAAATATGTTGTTTTTGTTTGAGACATAAACTCAGTGTTAATGAAAAAAATTCATGTTTGCATCATTGAGGTAAAATTCTTTCAACATTATTCCAACACAATGTAGACAGCATTTGTCCAACATCATTACATTAAAATAACTGTAACTTAATATAGCTCAAAATAAGCTCAAAATAAAATAACTCAAAAACATCCACGGCATTGCCAAAATAATGGGGAAAAAAAATTATATATATATATATATATATATATATATATATATATATATAATTCTGCTGGGGTTGATGCCACTGATCAGTAGTGATTCAAGTCTGACTCAAGGAATTAATATATTAATATCTACTATGGAAATTTCTATATTGTTTCTTTTATCCTGTGTATGTAAATTTACATGACTTGTAATACCAGCAACAAAGTTTTTATGTTGTACATGTAACAAGATTTACAAGGTACTATTTTTATAAACCATCATTCAATGCCTTTGGTACAAAGCAAAATCTCAGTGTTGTATTACAACCTACAGTGTTTATATACTGTATGTCCAGTTGGCCTCATATGACTGCATCTGTGTCTCAGTGTTTTTCTACAGTTACTCCCTGGACTAATCTTACAAACAAAAAGTTGTTGTTAGTTTACACAGCTGTACTGATGCATGTTTAAGAAAGCCAAATGATTCAGGACTGGGAAAGGACTGGAATGTGTTTTCAGATCGGGGGAGTTGGGAGTTGGTACAGTAGGATGCCGCCTACAGAAGTGGAGATGGCCCAGACTTGATTATCAAACCTGATAATCACAAGCATAAGCTGCAAATTGAAGCTCATTTCAACACCTCAGCGAACTCTTAATAAGCATGGAATGGGACTATGGTGATTACTGACTATGGGAGAACAACTTCTATCCCAGGAAGCAGTAATAAGGAAGTAAGAATTAAATAAAGGATAAAGTAAAAGGATATGAAGACTTAACCAAGATTCCAGAGAATACACTCTATTCTGTACTGTACAGTATACATTTAATAAAGCTAAAAGTTAAATAATATATTATTAAAAATTCTTAAAAGTAACAATAAAAATATTAAAATAGGAATATATTAAATTTACACAGAATGTGCTAAAGTAACTGTGTACTGATAAACATGTAAAAAAAAAAAAAAATATATATATATATATATATATATATATATATATATATATATATATAACTTTATGAGGGTAAAGATATGCATGTCTATGACAGGAGTTGTATGAGTGAAACATCAAGGCATGAAATGATGTGTGCTGTGTTATTGCCCATGTTCTAATGTGCCAGTTAGTCTTCATTCTATGTGTAAAACAAGAACAACAGCATCTAAGGTGGTAGAGATACTGCTCAGCCTTTACCACAGTGTTGATGTGACAGGATCATGTCATGTTGTGTGTGATGTGAACATAGATGTATCAAATCAGTGTTTAAGGCATTGCAGTGTGGTTTAGAAGGTCACAGGTTCAAATCCAACGACCACCAAGTTCAAGGGCCTTAACCGTTAATTGCTCAAATGCATAATTCAATTCAATTCAATTCAATTTTATTTCTATAGCGCTTTTAACAATGGTCATTGTCTCAAAGCAGCTTCACAGAAATGAAAAGAAAATGAAAAGAAGACTTATGGAAATGTATATATGTGTAAGAAAAATGTGACTAGATAATGAGATTGTCCCTGATGAGCAAGCCAAGGGTGACGGCGACAGTGGCAAGGAAAAACTCCGCGAGATGGCAATAGGAAGAAACCTTGAGAGGAACCAGACTCAACAGGGAACCCATCCTCATCTGGGTGATAACAGATAACAGAAATTGTATAACATCATGTGTGTTATGCAGATGAAAGTTCGATATATGTGAGACAACGGGTCTTTGCAGCCCAAGGTCCAAAAAAAAAAAACGGGGAAAAAGTGAAAAAAAAATAGTTCCAAAAATGATGGCAATACTCGCAGAGGTGTTAAATGAAAAGTGATACTTTATTTACAGTGTTTGAGAGGTGTAAGAGTCCCAGTGGAAAAAATAACAACCCAAATCTATATACAAAGTAACAAACAAATAGTATACAAAAAAAAACAACCACACACAAACAAACATATAACTATATGTTCGCACAAATGTTTTAAATATTGCTCACGGCACCACAGTTGCACGCTCGCTCGCCAGGTAAACTGACCCTGCATACTGGTTTGGGGCTCCCTTTTATGGTTCAAACCCCGCCCCCTCAGAACAAACCAAGTGAGATGCATTGAAAAGGGAAGTATGAAATGCTAATTGTATGCATCCTCTTAAATACACATAAAATACATATATTCCCGCATCCACTTCATGCTCCTTTGTTTAAGTACCCTAAACAAACTAAACATATACACAAATAACAAAACGAAACATTACAAATTAAACACAAAATTCATACTTCCCCCTTACAACAAACAATGGACGAGTCGGCTTCCGGTTGCTCTGCGCCGGCACACCGCAACTCTGGCACTACATCGCCAGGCCGCCAGGTGGCGCTAGGGTTGGCCGGCCGATGGTCTGAAAGCAACGCGAAAGACCGACTAAGCAGACGCTAACAAAACACTGAACACCGGTAAATACATAAACACTATAAAACACCAGACAAAAACCAAAGGAAAAGACGGCAAACAGCTTTAAATCTGTGTGGGTGAATGTGTTGTTATGCATAGCGTGGACTACTGTTGGGAATGGAAATGGAGTGGATATGTTTGCGTGTATGTGAACCAGTAGGCAAATGGCATGCGTGTGCACCCGCATCACCACAGCCGGGGGATTACGGAGGAGTGAGGTAAGACATGGTGTGTGTGTGTGTGTGTGTATGAGTGCTGTGCAAACCGAACAGGTCACTTTGTGACAATATAACAGAAGTTAATTTAAATTAACACAAAGTCCAGTTCAGCTCAGGGATGAGTCAGCAGGTGCAGAGGGCAGATGGGCTCTGGATCACTGGGAGCTCAGGAGCAGCATGTGTAGCTCCAAACCAACATGAAGCAGAATTCAGCTGGAGCTGGTCCTTCTCTGGATGCCTCTGGGTCCTCGCAGGGTCGGCCTCTGTCTACTGAAGCTGGCACGATCTCCAGATGCCTCGGGATGGGTGGAAAAATAAAGAGCAGGTGAAAAGAATTAGCGTGGTTGCCATTCAGGATAGATGTACTGGAGTATAAGGTAAAGAAATTAATTATGTGTATAAATGTGATAAAAATTTAAGTCACTCTGGATAAGGGTGTATGTAAATGTACTGACACTCAGGAGAGGTTGTTTTCCAAGTTTCTAATCTTCTATGGCCAAAGTAAATTCCCAAGGAATGTAGAAAGGATGACATTTGATAGTCAGGAGCTCCAGGTCGGGTGTGCAGAAATGTGTGAAGTACAGTGCTCATGCTGTTGCACCAACTAGACAGAGCATATCTAAGACTCCTCTTGACTTCCCCAATTCCACTGTTCTGTCAATATGATGAACTGAAAAGAATTTAAACAGATACAGATGTAGCCACTCAAAACTACCAGGGTTGGGCAACCACCGTGTGAATGGCGTATCGCTGTCGTATTGCTGCTGTGATCCCTCCTCCCTCTCCTACCAGAAAGGCATGTCAAGATTTCACAGTAAACGCGCCCATTGAAGCACTATTCATTCATTTACTGACTGCCACCACTAGATGGCGATTTGTTCTCAAGAAGACGGTAACAGAAGCCAGCAATTTAGCTGCTAAGTAGCAATCACGTGATTTTAACCCTCCTAACCCCCCGCCGGACTGACGCTAACAAAATGCAATATGGAGATGAAGATGGCAGTTTAATGGACTTTTTATTTAGGGTAAGTGGTGCCTTTTTTCATAAAATTTGTTTGGGTTAGTTTTGTTCCCAAAAACATCACTGGCAAATCACTGGCAGCGCCAGAAGCCGTCAGATGTGATTTTTAAAAAAATTTTTAGGACATCTGCTTACCAAGTCTGGAGTTAACATTACAGCTTACTGTCAGTGTCACAAACTCACAATGTCACTCTTTCCGTCAAACAGAAATACTATTAACTTCGTTATTACAGTGGCTGCACTACCCAAGAAACTGGTTAACATAGAGTTTTGTGAGCTCAGGGTATTTTCATAAGGAGAGTGTTTGCGCCCTCTAAAAATGTGTTCTCTGGATTTGGATAAATTCAACATTTATTTATTTTTGGGTAAGAGTTAATCTGCAGGTTATTTCTGTGACTGGAATACAATGTCAGGCAGTCCACGAGGGACACAAGCTTGGGTTAGGTCTACCGGAGCTAGCAAACTAAACACTCATAACCATGTCTGTCTTTTCGCCACTCTGGCCGTGACTTGTACACGGTAGCGCGAGTTAACCAAAGTTTGATAAAAACCCTGAAGTATTTAACAGTAGAAGTAGGTAGGAAGTAGGGCCGTTTCAATACTCGGTAAGTTATAGTTTGGCTTCAGAGTTGCATTAATGCGCATATACAAGTGTTATATTGTTTAACATATTTGTATGAAACCGCATTAAGTCAATTCCTGTTAATTTAATGCAGACGTTAATACAGACAGACAGTGGCTAAGATTAACAAAGTTTAACGGCTTATTTACATTCAGCACAGGCAATTTATTTACATTCCAAAATTTATAGAACAATATTTTACACACTCTGATGGTATATATGCTTATTAATGTCTTTTATTTTTTCATCAAAAATAGATATTCTGTCAATGTTATTTATCTTTGTCTTTAGTAAATTCTCTTGTTTTCTTTATCCAGAGCTCTGCAGTCAAGGATTGGCTCAGAGGGGTGATGGCTGGCCTTTTGGAGCTTCTGGAGGAGCATGAATCTTTGATGGTTTATAAAAATTGAGACTTTTATTGAGATACACCCATTTAACATGCCCATCACAGCGCCCCCCTAGGAGATCTTGCTACATAGCTCACAGACACTTGCACATATCCTTACAAAATCCAGTAGACAAGCTGAACAAGTTTCGTACTGCATGTCATCAGGTCTAATCCACAGGAAGTTAAGAATAATGAAAAGACATGGGTCATATGAAACCAAGAAGGATTTTTTTCTAATTTAAATTATGTTGCTATGGTGACGATTTAACTAAAGAAATAATAGAAAAAAAATAATCTTCTCATATCTTAAGAGTGGAAAGACCTACGGTTCCCATTAAATTTAACCCAAAATGTAATGCGTGTCGACTGAAACTAATTATGAGGAAGGCCTAAGTGCCTGGATCGCAGGCGTGTCAGGGCCTGTTCAGCGCCCCGTGGAATTTTGTAAAAATTTAGCTGCATAACTCATATCCACTTTCACATATATGAATGAGACCCAGTATAAATTTAGATCTCATTGATGTGACCAACTTGCATATCCCATGTCACAGAACCCGCTGAACAGGAAGTCAGTTATTTTGCGTTGTTTGAAAAACGCACCCATTGGAATGTCATATACTACTCTTACAGGATTCATATCTTTTTGACCAAACAGGGTGCAATATAATCTCAAGACATTGAGGATCTAAAATTGTGAAGGGCTGTTTGATATTTTACACGGGTCAGCCATGGCGAGCCCTTAAACCTATGGCGAATAATAGGCAACAGGAAGTGGCTAATAACTTCTGTATAAATTGAGTGACGTTCATCAAACCTCAGTTGTAGGTTAAGAGAAGAAACCTGCTCACAGTGACATGGGTACTGTGAGTCTCAGTCATAGCGCCACCAACTGGCAGCAGAAAGTGTCTACTTTTAGAAATTCAAATATTTTGTGATTAATTTTCAGCTAATTGCTCATTTTAGCAAAACAGCTCATTTTCAGCTTCATAAATCAGGCATAATAATTTAAAGACATGGCTGATGTGAAAGTGTAAATGGCTTAAATGCGCTGAATTGTGTTGCTATGGGAAGGTATTTATTTAAGGGAAAATTAGGTACTTATATCTAATAACTGGAAAGTCCTAATGTTTCAAAACTTTTTATGTAGAAAGAACAACTGGTTGTGAGTAAATATCTTGAGTTTCATGATTTTGTGATGCTCATACGGCTCTCAACAATATTTTATATTTATGGGTTCATTCCATAAAAATGATTTTGGCCTCACTCCTGCAGTACTAAACTATGTAACCCTAACCCTAGGTTTCCCCTTCTTCTCCTTAAATATGGCTTCATGTTTACAACTTAAACATATGCAGAAATAATAAAAATAAACAATACAAACATTTAAATTGTCCACTGTGCAACATTCAGTTTATACACACACACAGTATAGACATTAGAGATTTGATTTCCCATTTGCCATCAGTGGACATTTGTATGATCTACACATCCTATATACACACACAGCACATCCTACACACACGCAAAACACACACATGGACACTACCCATCCTACGCACACACTAATGTCCTACACACACACACACACACTACCCATCCTACGCACACACATACACAAACACTACATGACCTACACATACACACACACACGCACCTTAGAAACAGAGACACACTACACATCGATCACACACCCATACACACTATGCACACATTACCATTCTACACACACACACAGAAAGACACACCCATACACATCCTGCGCAACCTAGACACACACACTGCACATCCTATACACACACACTGCAAATTCTACTTCACCAAACCGGCCCATACAATCTCAAAACATTGAGGATGGAATACTGCACTGGGATTTCTGATATCTCAAACAGTTTAGCCATGGCGATGCCTCATGCTGAAAAGTGGCTAATAACGTCTAACACACACACACACACACACACACACACACACACACATAGACATTAGAGATTTTATGGTGAGTCCCATTTCCCATCAGTGGACATACGTATGATCTACACATCCTATACACACACTGGACCTCCTACACACACACAAACACACACATACACAAACACTAACGTCCTACACACACACACACACACACTACCCATCCTACGCACACACATACACAGACACTACACGACCTACACGTACACACTAACCCAAGATACACACACATACACACATACGCACCTTAGAAACAGAGACTCAGTACAAATCGATCACACACACATACACGCACTAACCATTCTACACACACACCCGCACACAAAAACACACACCCACACACAGAAAGACACCCACACACACACACATTACACATCCTACACATCCTATACACACACACTGCACATACTATACGCTGCACATCCTACACACACACTGCATATCCTACACACACACACACACTGCACAGCCAAGACACACACTGCACATTATACACACACTACACTGCACAGCCTTGACACACACACTGCTCATATAATCTCAAAACGTTGAGGATGGAGTACTGCACTGGGATTTCTGATATCTCAAACAGTTTAGCCATGGCGATGCCTCATGCTGAAAAGTGGCTAATAACATCACACAAACACAGAGACACACACATTTATATACACACACTGATAAAACCTACAGTATACAAAACCAACTGATAAATCCAGGAGCACACACAGTTGAGCAGTTTTTTAGTGTTGTTTTCGAGTGTGAATGTTTATTTGGATTTAATCGGTCTGTTGCCGTATCTATTCACAATTGTGATACGTCATTAATGCGCCACCATATTTTTGATGGGGGAACGTTTTCCATGGTTAAATAAAGAAATACTTATCCGTATGGGCAGATTGTCTCAGAAACACCAGGCTCAACCCTCAATCTTTGTTCGCAATCACCCGAGTTCTGAGCACACACCTGATTCCCATTAGCCCTTTCATGCATGAATTATGAGAACCTCAGTCAAGATTTTTTTTTCCTGAGTGTTTTCATTCCTGTCTAGGCTTGAAAATAAAATGCAATTTAATTTTTTTGAATAAACCTATTTTTCATGGAGTTACAAATATGTCCACTCAGGTGGACACCATGCGTTTGACATTTGAATCTAAGAAATATGCATTTAACTAACCAATAGAACAAAATGATGTTTTGTTCTATTGTGTGAAAATAAAATGTAACCAGTTATTATAATTTGGCATAACATCCAGGGCACAACAGGAGCTAAACATGCCTTTACAAAAAGTGCCAAGTATTGTTTGTGGGTCACCAAATGCTCTTTCTCCCCTATGTTATGCTATCACCTCTCACATCATCTACTTTTCCAATCTATCTTGTATGGACATTGGCAAAGCATTTCTTCCCAGGAAGGTTTTCAGTTCTCCTTTTGTCAGGGACAGATTTTGTCTTTACCATTTTGGAGTGCATACAGGTTGGTATTGTGCACAATATCATTCAACAGGTCTTCAGGAAATAGATAAAGAAATCCATTGGCTCTGTTCCACTAACATTTACCTTCCACTCCCCTAGAAAATGAGGCAAGTCACCCTCAAACTGGTTGTATTTGGTTTACCTCACCACCCACAGCTCCCTCAGCATCCTCATCCTCAGATCCACTATCATTACTGCTATCATTGACTAATCCTGATCCTTCCCCCTTTTCTGGCAGCCATTCATCATCACTGCTACTGACATCATCCTCACTTGACTCAGATGGTATATGCTCCACTATCCTGTTATGTGACATCACGTTCAGTGACATCACATCACATTGATCATGCATCATACTGTGATGCTTTTTTTCCAGCATCTGCAGCCTATTCTACACACATATACATCACAAATGTTAACACACACACACACACACTAACGCACTCAACATATTTAGGGTCCAAACTGACATCAGCCCTGTATAGTGTATGATGTGTATAAGTTGTGTGGTGCACCTGGACGGCGATGGTTTTTGTAGGTCTTAACACACTCAAATAACACACAGATTGTGCAGTGCACCCGGGGGGGATGGGGCGATGGTCAGGGTGCTTGAGCCAGTCATCGTTGCTTGCAACTATATTAGTATGAATTGCAGTTAAAATTTAGCCAGTGATGCATGACGTCCAATTTAGTGGACATGAGATTAATTGCAAATTTATCCATGCACAAAATAAATATTTGGAAATTTTGGCAATCATATTAATCCTTAGATGTTACTTGATGCCAGCATTTTTTTTTTACCTAAAAGGGTGTCCTGCTATAGAAGGATTTACAAGATATTCCTAGCATGTTCTGCATTTCTGACTTCCTGGTGGCCATCTTGGATTTTGGTTAGAAAAAAATGCACTTACCATGACTGGCCTATAGGTGGCAGTGTATGGGATGATGCACAAGCATCCACTGTGTTGGCCTATATGCAACTATGACAACAAAACCCCTGTATACACAAGAGAACAGCTTTTGAATAGCTGTCCACTGTAGTGACCACTATGCATGAAAGGGTTAGATACACCTTATATATACCTCACTTCCCTTCACTCAGCGTCTGACCTCACAAATGGAACACAGACTCTGCCACGAATTTTCACAAGTTTAACTCCTCGTCTCATCTCGTTCTCAGCTCTCATGTCGTGTCTACTGTCCAGCGTCCGCTCCGTGTTCTCCGTGTTGTCTGTGTGTCTTCACTTATCCACCAGCTTCAACATCACCACAGCTAAGCTAACCGTTTTTTCCACAAACTGTCAATAAAACGCCTGTTCAGGTTTCCGTACAATCTTTGTCTGTTTGAGTCTGTCTTCTGTAACAGAAGGTCTGGATCCATTACTTGAGCTGGTGGAGCATCTTCGCCAAGTTTTCACCTCCACCGCACCCCTTCCAGCAACAAGCTCTTCTTCTCTGACACCTTCCGCTTACGCTAGTCCCATGGCAGCACCACCACTCTACAGTGGCGAGGACGGAGAACTGCAATGAATTCCTTCTTCAGTGTAAATTGAACTTCGAGATGCAGCCTTTCTGGTTTCCCACTGATAGGGCGAAAATTACTGACATCATTTCGCTCCTTACGGGTAAAGCACTCCAGTGGACTGAAGCTATCTGGCAACAGGATGGAAATGTGGTCCATAGCTGTCAAGATTTCGTTACATATTTCCGTGAAGTGTTTACCCAAACAGCCAATTCGTCCACCACTGGAGAAGAATTATTGAAGCTTAGCCAAGGTAAAAGCTCTATTAATGACTATGTTTTGACTTTTAGAACCCTTGCAGCCTCCAGTTGATGGAACGAAGCCGCGTTGCTGACCAAATTTTGGCAGGGACTCAACCCGCACCCAAGGCTGCAGCTCGTGGCACATGACGACTCAATGGGTCTGGAACAGTTCATGCAAACGTCCATCCAGGTCGCAAATCGTCTACTAGAGTGTACTGCCAAAACCTCCATGCTCCGAGGATCATCCGCAGTTCTGAAATGGCTTCATCTGTACAATCTGTACGTCATGTATCTCTGGGTTCAGAGCGTCCTTTGTTCTTCCTTAGGATCTCATTTGGCCAGCATGGATTTAGTTCTAAATGCAACAAATGGTGAATGCATTCTCAAACATTGAAAATACAAATGTCTTCGTCATACCTACAGATGTGGCCATTAAGAATGCATGCTTTTTCCTGCGAAATCCCGCAATTTGGCGCTCGCCATGCTGCGAGATCCCACAAGCAACATTCGAAAATTTTAATAAATGTGTTTTTTATTTCACTGAATATCCACCAGATGGCAAATGGAAGGACTTTATCTAAAAGCCAGAACAAGTACAACAAAGAATTGTGTATAATTAGTTAGCCTAAAACAAAATTGTTTCCAATGCTGAAGCAAACATGAATTTTATTTTGTTTTACAATAGATCTTTCATGATGAATGTGTATATTCTTGCTTTCAAATTATTTTCATAATGATGAAATGACATGCCTGAAATCGTTCTTTAAAAAAGTTTCTTATATACTTTTTTGTAATATTTTAACAATGATAAAACAATGAAAGACATGGCAGTGCCTCAGTTTAAATGGTGTTGAAATTAATCTGATAGTGTTAACTATGCAAATGCCCTGATTTGTGAATATGCCAACATATCTTCGTTAAAACGTAAAAATGTGTCGAGATTGAGCACCATCAGAAGACATGAATGAACAAATATACAGGGTGGGCCATTTACATGGATACACCTTAATAAAATGAGAATGGTTGGTGATCTTAACGTCCTGTTTGTGGCACATTAGTATATGTGAGGGGGCAAACTTTTCAAGATGGGTGGTGACCATCGTGGACATTTGGAAGTCGTCCATCTTGGCTCCAACTTTTGTTTTTATAACAAAAAACAAATTAGAAATCAGAAAACATCAAACTGGCATCTCTAACTGATTCATGGTTTTAAAAGGCGTAGAGCACTATTGATACTCACCAACAGAATCCCGGCAAAAGCCCGCAGGTTTTTCACAAGGTCCACGAGAGTGCTGGCCACCAGAGCCATCAACTATAAACAGGGAATAAAAAAAGACAAAACCTAAATTATAAACTGTCCATGGATTCAATGTCTTGCACCATTACCATAACTAAAAAAAATCACTTTTTTAACATGGAAAACACAAATTAAATTGAAAGCCCTGCGAGTCATAATGTAAAATAAAATACCTAGTCCTAACCACAAGATGGGGCCAGAACTCTAATCTATAGAAGAAAAAAATATATAAACAGATAAAAAGAATTAAATAGATTAAAGAGCACAAATTAACAAATAAAGATGTATAATCGTGAATATGATTGTGGTTTCTGTAAAAAAATAATAATAATAATTAAAATAAAAAATTATGTAGCATCCTTCAGGACAAAGGAGTTTTCCTTGCCTTAAAAAGACAAGATGTGTTAACTTCAGCAGACAAAAGGAAAGAAAAATTAAGAGAGAGGGAAAGAGATGGGGGCTGATGATGGATCGACTGTTTATACCTCCTATAACATAAGTGATAACAGGAACTAACTTGTTTTGTGTGGTTCCACAACAATAATGGACACAAATGGATGGCAAGTACAACATATGGTCTAAAGATCTGTAAACAGTAAAAATCAACAGTAAATATTTTAGTACAATGATTCTCAGTCAAGCCCAGTGACGTGAATGTCGCATGTGCACAAGGTGGACTGTTGACGAGTTGACATGATCATGATCATAATCATAAACACTAAACGAGTCATTTATAAGGCCAGTGCTGCTGACCTTGATTTCTGGAATGATCCTGAGGAAACGGAAGACGATCAGCATGTTGATAAGTCGCACCAGTTCCCATAAAGATATGTCTCCGACCTGGCTTGCCATCCTGTGAACAACACACAGCCACCATTACCACAATGAACACGAGACAAATACCAAAATAAAAGTATTGCGGTCATTGTACAGGGTGGGCCATTTATATAGATACACCTTAATAAAATGGGAATGGTTGGTGATATTAACGTCCTGTTTGTGGCACATTAGTATATGTGAGGGGGCAAACTTTTCAAGATGGGTGGTTACCATGGTGGCCATTTTGAAGTCGGCCATCTTGGATCCAACTTTTGTTTTTTCAATAGGAAGAGGGTCATGTGACACATCAAACCTATTGGGAATTTCACAAGAAAAACAATGGTGTGCTTGGTTTTAACGTAACTTTATTCTTTCATGAGTTATTTCTCATAGTTTCTCTTTGTTCACAGCCATTGACATGTCGAAGAGGTTAACACGTGATGAGTGGATCGAAATTGTGTTGATATCTGGTGAACGCAGCAACCGGGTCATTGCAGCAGATTTCAATGCAAGACACCCTACGAGACCACCCATCTCTCATGCTACAGTTAGCAAACTGCTTGCTAAGTTTCGTGAAACTGGTTCAGTATTGGATTTGCCAAAACGTGGACGCATGAAAAC
Source organism: Clarias magur (assembly GCA_013621035.1). NCBI lineage: Eukaryota > Metazoa > Chordata > Actinopteri > Siluriformes > Clariidae > Clarias > Clarias magur. The sequence continues at coordinate 275,600 of QNUK01000718.1, forward strand.
TGTCACTAATGAACAAACATCAGTGGCTGTCCTAGCTTCATTAAGCAAGAGCCCACAGTGTAGCACTCGCCGCATGTCACTGGAGAGTGGCATTAGTCGAACATCCCTTCGGCGGATATTAGCTACTCACAAATGGCACCCTTACAAACTCCAGCTACTGCAGCATCTCACCGAGGATGACCCAGATCGGCGCACACAATTTGCAGAATGAGCAAAACAAAAATTGGAACAGGACCCTCAGTTCACGCAGAAGATTTTGTTCAGTGAAGAGGGAAACTTTTATGTGAATGGTGAAGTTAACAAACAAAACCACCGCTATTGGTCTGACACTAACCCACATTGGATAGATCCCTCCAAGACTGTTGGAACAAAAAAGTGATGGCATGGTGTGGTATATGGGGTACAAAGATAGTGGGGCCATTCTTCATCAATGGAAACCTCAAGGCCACTAGATATTTGAAATTGCTACATGATGATGTGTTTCCCTCTTTATGCACTGAAGCTGGCACGTTCCCTGAGTTTTTCCAGCAAGATGGTGCACCACCACATTATGGGTGTCAGGTCCGAACATTCCTAGATGAACAGTTTCCTGAAAAGTGGATTGGTCGTCGTGGGCCAGTTGAATGGCCCCCAAGGTCTCCTGATCTGACCCCCTTAGACTTTTATCTTTGGGGGCATCTGAAAGCAATTGTCTATGGTGTGAAGATGTGCAGCACCTGAAACTACAGATACTGGAAGCCTGTGCTGGCATTTCTCCTGCAGTGTTGCTATCAATGTGTGAAGAGTGGGAGTAGAGGGTTGCATTGAAAATCCATCACAATGGGCAGCACATTGAAAACATTGAATTTATAAGTGGTCAGAAACTTGTAAATAACTCATGAAACAATAAAGTTACGTTAAAACCAAGCACACCATTGTTTGATGTGTCACATGACCCTCTTCCTATTCAAAAAACAAAAGTTGGATCCACGATGGCCGACTTAAAAATGTCCACCATGGTCACCACCCATCTTGAAAAGTTTGCCCCCTCACATATACTAATGTGCCACAAACAGGACGTTAATATCACCAACCATTCCCATTTTATTAAGGTGTGTCCATATAAATGGCCCACCCTGTATACATCATCCATTATTTGACCACGGCTGTGAATTTATGAATGAAATAAAGCTGTTCATTGGCAGGCGTAACACCGTAAGCTCTACACTTTACAAAAGGCAGCATTTTGATCAAAAGGCTGATAAACGTGTGCAATTTCTTAATAAAAATGCAAAGTTATTGTTACAACCCGCTCGTGAGGTCACAACATAAAAGAGGAGTCAAACCAAAATGTATAATCAATACAAATTATTTATTTAATTGTACGGATACAACGGTTAAAATAATAAACACAAGTCTAGGGATAAATAAAAGAATATATAATCAGAACCAAAACTTAAACTACTTAGTATATGAAATGCACAAAAGGAAAAAAACACAAAATTTAAGAATCAACAAAAGGTTACATATTAAACAAAAGAAAACCACTCCTGAGACTCCCTCCCCACCGAGTCTACCCCCAGTTAACCCCCCACAGAGGCTTTTATATGCTACCAATTAGCAATTAATCATAGGATGGGCCAATCAGAATAGGCCACACTTCCCAGGAGGGTCTGGAAAAACTTCACGGTCGTCACACCTCCCACTCCAAAAGGAGGTTATCTAAAGAACCAACAAAACAATAAAAGATAAACCAACAAAACACCCATTTAAATATAATAACATTTTGTAATTTAGAATAACACTAATACTCATCTCCATAAATCCCACTCCACTTCACTCTCAGACTCCAGGGACCTAGGATATCAGAGAGGAAAACTAGAGAAGCAAAGGAGATTTTTTTTCTACTACTAAAGAGGACAGCGAAAGAAAGATTTACACAACACCACTGGGATACCTCTGCAAAGTTTCTACAAAACCTTCTATAGTATCCCAATAAAATGTCATAACTCACTTCGAGTAGTGGGAGCGAGAAAATTACAGATGGCTTCCACTTTTGCGTTGTTACTTTTTACACATTCTCCACCAACCACCTTCCCTAAGTAAGTCACTGTAGCCTTGCCAAATTCGCACTTGGCAAGATTTATGGCAAAAATTTCGCTAATTTGTGCAAGATGTTCAGACCAAGAAGAACTATACAAAACAATATGATACAGGTAAGCTTCGCGTCCCGTCAACCCAGACAAAACTCAACTGACTAAACGCTGAAATGTAGCTGGAGCGTTTCGAACTCCAATGGGCATAACGGTATACTGTAAGAAAGCAGGTGTAACAAAAGCAGATAGTTCCTTAGCACAAGATGTTAATGGCACTTGCCAATATCCTTTTAGGAGATCGAACTTGCTGAGAAACTGTGTAGAACCCATACGATCAACGCAGTCATCAATTATGGGTACAGGGGAACAATCAGGTTTTGTAAAAGAGTTAAGCGTCCTGTAATCAGTACAAAATTGGTAAGAATTGTCAGGTTTATTCACTAAAATGCAAGGAGAGCTCCAAGAACTAAAACTTGGTTCTGCTAAATTATGAGCAAGTAATTAATCCACTTCTTTCTGAAGTAACTTCCTTTTCATATGGTTTACGCGATATGGATGTTGTTTTACAGGTTGAGCTATACCAACATTAATGTCATGTTCAATGACATGAGTTTGGGTAGGAACATCAGAAAAAAAGAGCGGAGAATGAACTTATCAAGTTAATTGTATCAGTCTACTCTGGTTCACACAAATGAGCAAATAATCAGACAAATTCGCAAGAATGTCAGAGTTATTAAGTCGTCCTTCCACTATATTACAAGAAGGACCATTTTCCCCCTCCAGAAATCTCTATAATGTTTCCGAGACACTTGGATGTACCATGTCACCAACTACAACATTAATAGGCAGAGACGTTACAGGAGTTACATAAGCCTTCAATAAATTAACATGACAAACCTGTACTTTCTTACAACGATCAGGCATGTTTAAAAGATAGTTGTTATTAGGATAGCACTTCGCTTTCGTATAAGGTCCAGTAAACCTAGCCTGGAATGGACTATTCACTACAGGAAATAAAGCAAGCACTTGATCACCTACCTGAAAACGTTTGGACTCAACCTTACGATCAAACAACCTCTGCATCTTTTCCTGAGACTTACCCAGTTTTCGTTGAGCGATATATCTGGCTTCATATAGTCGATAACGAAAACTACGCACGTAGTCTAAGACATTCTCAGGGGGCTCAGACATTTTCCATTCATCTGCCAAAACAGCAATAGGTCCTCTGACAGTGTGTCTAAATACTAACTCATTAAGACCTGTGCTTTCTTGCACAACCTCATGAATAGCTAACAGCGTCCAAGGAAGTCCATCCTCCCAGTCACAATCAAGTTCCCTTTCAAAAGCTACACTCGATGCTGCGTGAAAACGTTATGGGAACATCTCTTTGTTTCCGGTTGTGAAGCCTGTGTATGTCAAAACCGCCGAATACTTCGGCTTATAACCTCTGCCAGGCATGACGTCACCGAATAAGGTGCACCTGCAGGTTATAAATAGGAGTGAACAGGAAACATCCTCACATCTTTTTGTCTTCAGGACCGCTTTGTGTTTGCGTGTGTGTGTGCAACAGAATCACGGTAGGATAGAAAAACTTTACTTACCGATAATGGCAAGAGTTGGTTGAGAGGTGCGTGCCTCTGTGTGATTTTCTTTTGGAGTGCGATCTCCACGACTTTTCTTGAGTGCTTGGGTTTCAAGGAAAGTGCAAGCATTGTGATCTCCCTATTAAGGCACTTCGCACGCGGCTCGCTTTCTTTAAAGAGAAACCGCGAGCCGCGGCGCATTCCTGGGGCTCGCGTGCGTATGAGACGGGATTTCCCCCTTTCTCTCGCGCTCTCCCCGGATCAGGAAGTGTTTAGCGTCTGCTTCTCAAGCGCGCACCGGCGCTTCTTGTGAGCAGACGGAAGAGATTCCTCCCTTGCTTCCATGGACATAGCGTGCCGATCTGGAGACGCGCATGAGACGGGATTTCCCCCTTACACTTGCGCTCTCGCCGGATCAGGAGGTGTTTAGCGTCCGCTTCTCAAGCGCGCTCCGGCGCTTCTTGTGAGCGGGGGAAAGAGACTTCCTCACTTGCTTCCATGGAGATAGCGGGCCGATTGGGCAAACGCGCATAAGACGGAATTCCCCCTTTCTCTCGCGCTCTCCCCGGATCAGGAAGTTTTAGCGTCCGCTTCTCAAGCGCGCTCCGGTCCTTTTTGTGAAGGGGGCGAATAGATTTCCTCTCTCGCCGCAAAAATGAATAAATAAATAAATATATAAATAAAAGGAATAATAAAAAAATTTTAAAAATCCCCAAGTGCTCAAAATTAGACGACAGGTTTCTGTCGGGTGGCCAGGGGAGGGGTCCCCCCCCCTTTTTTTCTTTCAAAATGCCAGACACCTAACACCCCCCCCTCCATTGCACATTGTTCTCCGCGTTTTCAATGGCATGGTCTTCACTTCCATGAAACCGGAGCGAGCACATCTGCTGACTTGGCAGTTACAGAATGAGTTTGCTGGCAAAAATGGGCTATAGAGCATGTTCCCCTGCCAGACGAGAGATGGGGGGGTTGCGTCCAATTTTACATCTTCTTGGGCTGAACATCAAAATGTTGACAGCCAAAATGATTTTTCTCAAATTCATCCAGAGGTTTGGTTTGTGACGGTCAACCTGAATGATGCATATTTTCATATAGAAATATTACTACAACACAGGAGGTTCCTGAGGTTTGCTTTTGGGGGCGAAGCTTACCAGTATCGGGTCCTTCTATCTGGCCTAGCCCTGTCACCCCGCAAATATAACATGCACGGATGCAGCTCTGGCTCTATGATTCCAGGGCATCCGTATTCTGAATTGTATAGATGACTGGCTGATCCTAGCTCAGTCTTAATAGCTAGCACTTCGACATCAGGATGCCATCCTAGCTCATATCCATTCTTTAGGGCTCAATGCCATGAAAGGCGTTCTCTTTCCTGTTCAGAGGACAACATATTTGGGTGTCACATGGGATTCAATCACAATGTGGGCACAGCTGTTTCCCACTTGTGTCGAACCCATCCTCCAACACCCTGAAGGAAATCAAGGTAGGCCAGAAAGTGACTCCATCACTTTTAAAGATCTTTAGGTCTCATGGCAGCTGTGTCCACGGTGATAGTTTTGGGCTTTCTGCACTGATTTCACTCAAGGGCCAATCCCCAGAGGCTACTAAGGGTTACGCGCTCGGGCTTCGTACCCTTTCTATGTGGTTCAGACCCCGGTTTCTGAGGGTGGACTGTGCTCACGCCGCTTGAACAAGCTAGCGCACCATGTTCTGCTTTAGGCACAGGACAAGTTCCTGTCCCTCAGAGCGATTTACATTCCGGGGCACATGAATATAGAAGCGAACTTGCTATCCAGACAAGCTGTGACACATGGGGACTGGAACCTCCACCCCCTTTACAACTCTGACTCCTCCAGCTCCCCTGGGTCTGGACGCCATGGCCCACACATGGCCCAGATTACGCCTTTATGCGTTTCCTCTGATAGTTCTGCTCCCAGGAGTCCTGGCGAGGGTCCGTCAACAGGGTTTGCGCCTCTTATCGATAGCGCCCCAGTGGCCGACCAGAGTGCGGTTCTCGGATCTAATATATCTCCTTGACGGCTCACCCTGGGCTCGAGCTCTGGAACCTTCACGTTTGGCCCCTCAGACATGCTGCTCTTCCAGCCAGTGTAATTGCCATTTCAAGTGCCAGGGCTCCCTTCACTAGAAGAATTTATGCCCTCAAATGGAGTGTATTTGAAAGTTGGTGCATGGTAAGCATGTAGACCCAGTCCACTGCTTCAGTGCTGAAGTTTCTGCAAGAAAAGTTGTCCTCTGGCTTATGCCCTAGTACTCTCAGAACATACATAGCCGCTATTTCAGCACGCTCTGACCGATGGGGTTTCTGTGGAAAAGCAACATTTGCTGCCCGTTTTATTCATGGAGCTAAATGGTTGAGGCCACCCACTAAAGCGACGGTCCCTTCATGGGACTTGGCTAGCGTATTCGAAGGCCTGGCTGACACCCCTTTCGAACCACTAGAGTCAGCGCCTGTCAGGCTTCTGTCTCTTAAGATGGTTTTCTTATGGCTATTACTTCTTTGAAGATCTGTTGGTGATCTGCAGGCTCTGTCAGTCTCCCCATCCTGCCTAGACTTTGCCCCTGGGCTAGTCAAAGCTATTCTGCATCCTCACCCGAACTATCTTCCCAAGGTTCCATTCTTGACCATGCACCCAGTCATTCTCGAAGCCTTCTGTCCTCCGCCTTTCACAGCTCTGGAGCAGGAAAGACTTCACTTACTGTGTCCAATATGTGCTCTTCGGATTTACATCCACCGCACTAGTTAGTGGCGTAAGTCAGAGCAGCTCTTTATTTGCCATGGGGGTCGCAACCGGGGGGCGGCCGCCACTAGACAGACTGTCACACTGGGTGAGAGATGCTATTGCCCTAGCCCATGAGGCGCGTGGTCACACTTTGCTTCTAGGAATCAGGGCTCATTCAACCAGGTCGATTGCCTCATCAATTGCTCTGGCAAGAGGCGCCCCCCTGCAGCAGGTGTGTGATGTGGCAGGCTGGTCCTCTCCACACACGTTTTTTAGATTTTATAGTCCAGATGTCAATGCTACTCCGGGCTCGTGGATCCTTGAGTCAGCATCCCAGAGCTACGTCTAAGACCTCCTTGGCTATTGTGCGCACACGCTACACAACCTGGGGGTCCAGACACTTGCAGTGCGGCGGCGTTGGTATTCTCGTTCCCATAGCGTTTTCACGCAGCATCGAGTGTAGCTTTTGAAAGGGAACGTCTCGGGTTACTTAGCTGTAACCCTGTTCCCTGATAAAGCGGGCACAAGATGCTGTGTTTCAATGCCGCACTGCTGGTGTGCCTGAACGTCCTTCAGACAAAATTGACCTGAGGATGTTTCCGGTTCACTCCTATTTATAACCTGCTGGTGCACCTTATTCGGTGACGTCATGCCTGGGAGAGGTTATAAGCCGAAGTATTCTGCGGTTTTGACATACACAGGCTTCACAACCAGAAACAAAGAGAAGTTCCCATAGCGTTTTCACGCATCTCGTTCCTGCTTTATCAGGGAACAGCGTTACAGCTAAGTAACCCGAGACGTTCAACACAATATGACCTCACGAGTGACTTAAGAGTCTGAAGGAATCTTTCCAATCCATCTTGGTTCTGAGGATGGTAATCACTTTAATCATCATCACACTGTTTAATCTTGAGGTGTTGCATGACTTTGGAAAACTGGTGAGACATAAAATTTGAGCCCTGATCAGATTGAATGGTTTTGGAATGCCAAAAACAGACATGAAACTCATTAAAGCCTTTAAAATTGATTTAGTGGTGATCGATCTCGGCGGATAAGCTGCAGGATAACGTGTAGACTGACACATTACAGTAAGCAAGAAGACATGCCCCACCTTTGATCGGGGTAAAGGACAAACACAATCAACAATCTACAGAAACTAAACTACAGAAATAGCCTGTAAAGGGCCAGTGGAACCTTTTGATTTGGTTTTCCCGTCATTTGACAAATGTGGAAAGATCGTATAAAATTAACCACATCTCTCGTGATTCTAGGCCAATAAAATAGGGCTCTAGGACAGCATAGGTTCTCTAAGATAGTGGTACATGATGGAGCTAATGATATATGCCTTCGTCAGTCAGAGGTTAGTAAGAGTAACTTTACAGAGGTGTTTAAAATAGCGAAGGCGATGTCCGATGAAGTAGTTTGCTCTGGTCCCATCCCAAAGAGAAGTGGCGACATAGCTTAGAGCAGGTTATGGTTACTGAACCGCTGGATGTCCAAGTGGTGCTCCGAAAACAACGTGGGCTTCATAGATAACTGGAAGAACTTTGGCCTGTTAGGGCAGGACGGTGTCCATCCCTCTCGGGAAGGTGCTGCACTCATTTCTTGCAGTATAGCGCATAGTCTCAGAAGAGGCCTAGTTAATCGGTGACAATCCAGAGCCAAGGCCAGGGAGCAGACACACAGGCTAGCTGCATAGAGTCGTCACTCAAGGTTCAACATATCGAGACTGTGTCTGTTCCCCGAGCTAAACATAAACATACATTTTAAAAGACTCAGAAAGTCTGTTTTAGTAATAAAAAGACAGTTCTAGTCATAGGACCACAAGCAGCTAGATGTAACAGTTAACACGGGGGTATATGCTACCAATTAGCAATTAATTATAGGATGGGCCAATCAGAATCGGCAACACTCTTCCCAGTAGGGTCTGGAGAAACTTCAGGGTCATCACAGTCATCGCGAAAGTCATCTTGTCTCGTAATAATGCAGATCAAACATAATACACTGGTCCATAAATAAAAATTAATATTTAAGCATATACGCGAAATACTTATTATTTCACAATATTACAGATTAAAACAAGGAAAGAAGATGTGCTGAGATTCAGTACATTGTGCTGGCAAAATATATTTTAGGCAGTAACGTCTGTTTGGTTTTTTAATTCGTTTTAAACCCCTCAATTCTGCCAATTCCCCCATCAGCGAAACCAGTTTGATAACTTCACACCTATCGTGAATGAAAGGTGTTAAGAGGGATTATCAAACTGGGTGCTCTGTTAGCAAATGCTGTAGGGAGGTTAGATGAATTAACAAGACAGAGCGGACATCTCTGGCTAAAATTTATTTTCCCAGCAAAACATAAAACAGATCAAAAACATTTTTTTTTATGTTTAATGATAGCAATTAAATCAGACTTCATTGTTGGATTTTATACTTTTTGATTTTATACTTTTCTTTTTATTTCCTGTGTGGACAGTTGTATAATGCTTTCTCTGGAGAATAAACAAGCCTGGTAGAAAGTCCCAAAATGAACACAACTTCACATAATGTGAATATAGTAGATTGTCTGTTAGAAATACCCCAAATTAAATTAATCCGCTGTTTTAACCACCGCAGAGAAAGTGAGACGGTAGATCGTTAGTTTTCAGAAATCCTTTCCGCTTTGTGGCTGTGTTGGATGTGTACACAAGCTCAGAGCGCATGGGAATTGTCTGGAGCTCAAATCTATGAAAACGTTGTGTTTTGAAACCACCGAAAATTGCAGTGCTTCTAGATAAAACATAATATACCTGTCCATAAATAAAAATGAATGTTTAGGCCTATACACGAAATATATTTCACTTACATATTACAGATTCAAACAAGAAAAGAAGACACTGAGCTTCAGTTCATTGTGATGCAGACAAAATGTCTAACATTTCTTTTTTCGTCTTTGCATTGAATATAAGTATTTTAAGTATTCATAGCAAAAGAAACCCAACAGTGTGATTAAAGTACCCAAAATAACCCAGAATTTTGACCCAGCATAACCCAACGCTGTGTTTACAGAAACCCAGCATTTTTTATGTACAACTACTAATAATAATGAATGGAGAAATCGCAGTCAAAGCCCAGGGATTTTGCATGCTGTCGCATTGTATTCAGCAAGTGGCATATATTTTTGTGTTCGTTGCATTTCTGGGGGAATATATTTGCAGTTATTTCGATAAATCTGCTCATATCTGTGCACACACTTATCTGCTTTTGATCAAAAAACGTGCACGCGCCACTCACTTTTACTTTGTGCGTAGTGTTTATTGTTTAGTGGATATTTAAAGCTCATACACAAAAAAACAATATTGTTTTTCGTACACTTTTGTATTCTTTGTTGTACTTCGTCTTTTTGCATATGCGTGGGTGTGTAACTGGAGATAAGTACATTTCCTGAAGAAAATGTGAGTGGTGCTTGCCGTGGCAAAACTTTGGAGTCATCCTAAGCACTCCAGCATCATGTTAACGATGTTTTAATGATGTTGCTACCAACATGCTAATTCAGTTATCATAATGCTAGCAACATGCTAATCAGCTAAACATCATGCTAGCAACAGGCTAAGCAGTCTAATATCATGTTAGCGGCATTCTAATGATGCATCTAGCAACATGCTAATATAGTTAGCATTATGCTAGAAACATGCTAATAAGCTAAACATCATGGTAGCAACAGGCTAAGCAGTCTAATATCATGTTGGCGGCATTCTAATGATGTTGCTAGCAAAATGCTAATATACAGTAGTTAGCATAATGCTAATATCATGCTAATCAACTTCATAGCATCATGGTAGTGACTTGCTAATATTGTTAGCATCATGCTGGCAACATGCTAATATAATTAGCATAATGCTAGCCTAATGTTACTATTGTTATCATAATGCTAGAAAACATGCTAATCATGTTAGCAACATGCTAACAGCATGCTAATGATGTTGCTAGGGGGCATGGCTCATGAGCATCATCATAAATGCGAAAGACTAATTGGTGCCCTCCCCCGTGTCTTTACGACAGTGGGATCCGTGGTTAAATTCAGTTTCAAAGTTCCTATGAAAGTTACCATTGTATGTCAATGGCCCCCTGCTGGGGCAGTTTACCACTCGCCCACTAGAAAAGTCATGTCAAGCCCCCATTTCCCGAATAAGCCGAACGATATGACACCTCTTTCATGGGTCTACGACAAATGGAAAGTGACTAGTCATGCACCAAATTCCCCATTATAAGTCAATGTGGCAAATTTGGGCACCTGTTGTGCTCCAGGGGTGAAACTAATAACCTTGTGCGGGGTATGTTCTGACACAGGTTGCAAACCTCTTCAAATTTTTTAAATTTGACATTTCTACAAATTTCTCTATCTGCGCTACAATCCATCAAAGTTGTTCTCAATGTTAAGTCTATGGGACTTTTTGGGGCAATAAACCGCCCACCCCTTAGAAAAGTCAAAGCACCCCATTCCCAAACAAGCCGCACGATTTGACACCTCATTCATGGGTCTACGACAAACGGTGCGGGATTAGTTACGTGCCAAATTTGTATGAAAGAAGAAAAAAAAAGGGAATAATAAGCCTTTGCTTCGCAAGCACCACTAATAATAATACATTCACAGCACTACTACTACTATAAATAATAATAATGAAGAAAGCGCAGTGAAAGAAGAATAATCATTGAAAGAGAGAAGAAAGTGAAGAATAAATACATATCAGTATTTACAGTTTGAGCGCAGCACGTTTATGAGCTCTGTCGCTTGCTGTCAATGGGCGCCTAAGAAAGTAACACATTTTTGGCTTCAATAGACACATAATACCTCAGATTGAAACACGACTGACCCCTACAGGTAATGAACGTCATTTTCACAGCTTCCCTTTTCTCGAAACATGCATTCTTGATGGCCACAACTGTAATAGAAGCATGGTGAAGAAATGAAAGGCTAAATATCACATGAAATTAATAAAAACAAAAAAAAGAGAGGTCAGAGCAGTCATGACGGCAGATGACCTCATTGGCACCATATTTAAATCAACAGATAACAGAGAACTGAAAGAGAATTGACAGAGTAAACAAGAATCACCTGCAGTCACCTCTCCGCCCCAACAACACTGCACTTATCCTGAACCATCACGATGTCAGTCGCTGCCATCAATCTCAGGAAGGCAGCAGGATTAGAGGCTTTGATGGGCTTCAGTACTGATCCTTCAGTACTGTACAAACCAGCTTGCAGAGGTTTTACGAATAGCTTTAACCTCTCTCTGCCCTTATCATGTTTCCCTGCTTCAAAACCTCAGCAATAATCCCAGTGCTGAAACAACTTGCTGTCACATGTCTGCATTGTTATGCTCTTTATTGAGTTCAGTTCTGCTTATAATACATTGCAAACTCAATGCAACAAATCACTATGTACTATGAAATCGGAATTTCATCAACAAATAGTTGCCCGCAGATTAGAAATCCCCATTGTCCTTAAGTACTTGTACAGTACACAACAAGGTTATGTGCTTAGTTCACTTCTCTATGCCCTCTTTACACATGACTGCTCTCCTTCACATTCTTCAAATTCTAACTTCAAATTTTCTGATGACACTGCAGTGCTTGGCCTCATCTCTAACAAAAAATGAGGTGCAGCAGCTGGCAGCATAAGTGCAACAAAAAGAACCTGGCTCTTCAAATCAAGAAAACAAAGGAGATGATGGTGGACTTTCGGGAAGTCAAGTCAACACCAGAACACACCAATTTGCATAAATGGCACAGCAGTTGAGAAGATTTCAAGTTTGATTTCATCAATGGAAATACTCTGCCTTAGTAGTTGGACATGGCTTTTCTGCCTCAGACAACTATAAAAAGCAAATTTACCCTAGAAGCTACTGGTACTTCCACTATTGTGTCGTAGAGAATATGATGACCTACAGTATGGCCTGTCAGTGTGGTTCAATAGCTGCACAAAGGCCGAACGACACACTCTCCAAAGAGTGATAAAGAATACTACAAATATCAGATATTTGTCTCAAACTGCCTTTACCATTTGCTCAGTGCGATCAGGGACCACTTGCACCCTGCTCATCACCTGTTTTCACTCTTGTATCTATTTATTTTTACTATATTTTCATCCATTGTTCATTTTTTTTCTCATGTATGCACAATACATGGCTCAAAATTGCTCCACTCTTTTGTTGGTTTTCTGATAAATATACTTATCTACTTAAATAAAAAATTAACTGAAATTGAATAATTTGGTTAATAAGGGACTTGAACAGACAGTATGCTGTTTAATTTTAATAAAGCAAATGCAGCAAAAGAAGTGCAGACCTTCTTTAATATGACAGTGCAAAGTGAACACAAGATTTCTGGTAAACACATGAACATAAATATTGGTTGTTAATACAAGAAAAGTGCTAAAACATGAAAACATCACAGATTCAAGACACAGTAACAAAAATCTGGATAACAGAAACTAATCAGGAAAAAATGCAAAGCATGTACACATGATCAAGGACATGTGAATCGCAGAGCCTAATGGGTACTGTAGTCCAGAGCCTTCATGGCACTGGTCTAATGGAATGAAAGTTAAATAAACTAGACAAAAAAATAAATAAATAAATAAATAAACAAAGCAATAAGCTACTGTATATGTTACAATGCAATTATGGTTATATGATATATTTTGTTGTTGTTTTATACTTAATTTGTTTAAAATAAAGAATTATGTGTTTGGTACTGGACATTATAGGACCGTCTTCTGTTGTAGCGCCTCCTTAAACCAGCACAACAGCCGCATAGCAAACACTAACAGAAATAAAGAGAAAGTGAAAAGAGATAAGGGGGAATAAATGAGATATTCTGATTATCTATACATGTTACTGCAGTTGGTATGAAATAAAAATGACAAATGCAATCAAAATATCTTTAGTTAGTGACTCAAACTAACACAAATACAGGGCAAACCTGAATAGCACAAAATTAAGAGTTCAGAAGTGATTTTGGTGACACTTACGCAGAGTAGAATCCAGCATGGTATGAGAATAATTATTATAGCACAGGGGATAATTATCCCCAGGATCCATGCAGAACTTCCCCCAGCGGTGGTGGTGTTTGCTTGGACTGTGGGATTCGGGACTGCACTGACAGGTGCGACTGTTTGAGTGGTAGTCGCAGTGAAATCTGACAGACCGCTGATTTTGAGTATTTCAGAAAGAAATCCACTTGCTGTCCAGTTGTACGCACCTTCCACAAAGATGTATTCTGAATCAGCTATAATTGCAGTACCATTAAATCTGAAAGGAAAACATAGTGCTTTAAAATTTTCACTGTTTAAAATTCATTTTAATTCATTGTCACATTCTGATTCTTTAAAAAAAAAAAAAACAGTTTGTATTCACTTTTGAAAAATAAATAATGAACTATCTGTACTGTCCTGTGTTTTGACAGGCTAGCTTATTTGACTGACTTAAATTTCATATTCACACCTTTGAATTGTCTGTCACTGATAAATTACTTATGATCTGTGATTAAATCTAAAAAAGACTTAACATGTTTTTCTCACAGACAATGTTAAGATTGAATGATTTGTCACATATATCCTGCAGCACAGTGAAAATATATTATTATTATTATTATTATTATTATTATTATTATTATTATTTGCTTATTTCAGTTAGTCCGATGTCACATAGCTTATACAACATGGCATAAAAGCAGTAGATACCAGTAAGAACATAGGTATAGAAAGTATTATAAACTTGATATATGCACATTTTGATCCTGTTTCTCTGTGTACTTTTATATTATCAGAGTTACAGAAAAATGGCACTTACGTGTAATTGGCAAGTGGGAACACAAATGGAGGAGCACCTTTTGCATTCAGAATTGTGTTCAGCTAAAAAAAAATGAGTAAAATGGAGTTAATTATTGATTATTTATATGTTTGCATTTTTAACTGGGTAAATAATAATAATAATAATAATAATAATAATTATTATTATTATTATTATTAATATTAATATTATTATTATTATTATTTCTGCTAGAACAGTGGCTAATGTGTACCAGGGTGTTAATGGTGGTTTGGATTAAATTAATGGTTTCACTCCTCAGCTGAAGATCCTTGGAGATGGACACATTGCTGATTTGGAATTCAAAGCTAATACTGTATGAACTGTTGTCAATGTCTGGAAGATAATTCATGAACACAATTACATACCACGCAATACATTTAATATATCTTATTAAAAATTCAGGTACACTTTAATAAAAGTGAGACTCACTCTCATAGAGGACATCGTTTATGCTCACAGGTTCATTTAGTTTTTGTGTTGTAAGATCACGTGCTCTTCTGATCTTTGCGTCCAACAGATTGTGAGCAGCATTGAGAACATCAGTCTTACTAGGAACTTTGGTCAGGTTCTTAAAAACTAGACGAATCGTTATTATGACATTTCCCAATCTAAAGTATAAAAGAGAAATTATAAAATGTAAAAATACATACAAAATGTAAAAGATAAAAAAAAAAACGATAGCTACTCATTAAGTGAATTAAAATAAGTAACTAAAAACAAAATAGCAATGTTATAAATTATAACTAATGAAGGAGACATTTAATACATGATTAAAACAGGCAAAATAAATATTATGTTACTTACATAGGTGCAATCGCATTCAGGAAGGCTTCTGGTGTTGTGGTGCCTAGGTCTTGGAAGTAGTACTCCATGTCACCAATAATCTGGTTCTCAAAACTCCTGATAAATTATGTAACATGATAAATTATGTAACATAAAGCATTTCACTGCATATTTAAGCATTTCACTGCTTATCATACTGTATATGTATATATACAGTATAATAAATTAAAAATGAATTTTAATGTATGAATTCTTCTGGGAACTTACGTGAAATTAAAGCTATTGGGTTCAAATTGCTTTGCACCAGGTTCATTAAGCCATCTGTTTAGCTGCAGACAAAAACAAAATAATTTACAAGAAGAAATCACTCATGTAGTGAAATATCACTCATTACAATTTAAATCATGCTCATTAAAAAAAAAAAAAAAACAGTGGAACCTTGGATTAACTTGGTCAGTGGAACCTTGGAGTAACTTGGTCTGCGAGAATTTTGCAAGATTTTTAAAATAAATTTTAACTTGATAAATGACTTGATGTCTTGACATACGAGTAATATGCATGCGATTTGTCTTCCGAGCATCACGTGATCACAACTGAGCCAATGGTTCTTCTCTCGCACGCTGCGGGATTGTGGGTAATCGTCTTCGATGTTCAGTCTCAGTGCGTGTGCATCATTCGTATAGTCAACATCCGTGCGCATGTATACTGTTAACTATAACATTGTGACCACATGTGTGTGCGCGCGAGAGTGTAATTTGAAAGGTTCCTTGTTAAAGAAGTTTCCTGCCAGAGCACTGTTTCTGTGTGTGTGTGTGTGTGTGTGTGTGTGTGTGTGTGTGTGTGTGTGTTTGCGCGGACGAGTGTGTGTGAAAGTAGCGCCCTCCCTCATCCTCTCCTCTCTCGTTCAGCTTCACACACACACACACACACACACACACACACACACACACACACACACACACTCATGAAAACACTATGATGTTGGGATTTTTTAAAGGTAAATTGCAGTTTAGTTTGTTTTATTTTTAATTCATATTTTATATTATTTTTTTTTTTATGAATATTCCTGGGTTGTGAAATGAATCATTGGAGTTTTCATTATTTCTTATCGGGAAACTCACTTTGATATAAGTGCTGTGCTTTACAAGCACGCTTCCGGGCTTGCAAATTATGCTCGCAAACCTTGCAAGGTTTAACTGTATACTGTATAATATAATAAGTTTTTTAATATGATTCAAATCTGAAACAAATTCGGTCTAAAGACATTTTTGTGGGTTGTTATAAGTAAATTAATATTCTGTACACTCACAATATTGTTTATGATGATCTCCAATTGGTTGGAAGTTTTGTTCCTGAGTTCAGGGATCTTGGGTATGCTGATGTTACTCATGGTGAATGTGAAGGTGACTGCATACGATGTGTCTGAAATTTCTGTTGAACAAATCACATGTATTTTAGAATGGGTCAGAAAGGATCAGTATTTTTGTACGGTATAAAATGTAACTTTTCATTAAGATCATATAGAACATACTCTCATAAGTAATCTTCAGGATTTGAGAGTCAGTCTGGTTTGTGAGATGATCTCTCTGAAGACTATAGATTGATTCAAGGATGAAACTTTCACTAGGAACGGGAGAGGAGGTATTGAAGAACATCATGGCCTGTACAAATGATGAACCAGATCTGAAAAGACAAAGCATTATGGTGACTCATTGATTATAATTAAATCAGGAGACATTTACCACCCTTTGTGAGAACACACTGATTATGAATGCTAATTTGTGAAATTGATATCAGGACACATACACAGGTACAAACTCCTTCAGGAAGGCTTCTGGTGTTTTGGTGTCTCCATCTTGAAAGTAGTATTCCAGATTACCATATACCTGATTTTTTGAACTCCTGGTCAACCAAAAAAGGAAAAAATATCTAAATTATTTCCTTTACGATAAGAAAATATTTTCTTTGAAGAGAAATTAACATTGCTGTGAGCTTACATAAAAAGAGAGCTCTGGGGTTGAAATATTTCTGCACCCTCTTCATTAAGAAGTGTGTTAAGCTGGAGATGAAAGAATAGGTCAGTTGCTGTTTATATAAACTCTGAAATTTGATCACAGTTTGTTGTTGTTATTCATGAAGTAATTTAAATGTACACTTACAGCATTGTTTATGATGCTCCCCACTTGCTCATAAGTGTCATTTCTAAGCTTAGAATTCTCAGGCATGCTGATGTTACTGATGGTGAATGTGAAGTTTATCGCATACGAGGTGGCTGAAATTGCTGTGGAACAAATCACATTTGAGTTAAAATAGCTGATAAAGACTTAACATTGACGACAAAACAGTTTGAATAGTATAATTTTGTCTTATAGTGTAAACAATAAATGCATACCCTCAAAGGTAAAGTTCAGCAGGTCTACAGAGTCAGTAAGGTTTGTTAGTCGATCACTCAGAAGAATTTGGATTGCACTAAGGACCAAACTCTCACTGGGAACAGGAGAGGACGAATTGAAGACCATCCTGGCCTGAACAAGTGATGAACCAGATCTGAAAAGACAAAGGCATTATGGTTATTATTTTTCAAGGTCATGATAAAAATGTTGTTTATGATTTCATTATTCATTAATTATAATCAAATCAGGAGACATTCAAACTTTGTCAGAACACATTGATTATGAATGTCAATTAGTGAAATTAGTATCAGGACACATACACAGGTGCAAGCTCCTTCAGGAAGGCTGCTGGTGTTTTTGTATCTCCATCTTGAAAGTTGTAGTCCATGTTACCATAAACCTGATTGTTTGAACTCCTGGTGCACCAAAGAAGAAAAAATATCATAAAACTATTTCATTTAAAATAAGACAGTATTTGGTGTAAAAAGAAATCAATGCGGCACTGAGCTTACGTGAAAAGAAAGCTCTGGGGTTGAAATAGCTCAGCACTCGGGTCATTTAGAAGTGTGTTCAGCTGGAGGAAAAAAATTATCACTTTTAATAAAGGATGAAGTCCATTGCTGTTTTTAATATTAAACTCTGAAATTTGATCACAGTTTGTTGTTGTTATTCATGAAGTAATTTAAATGTACACTTACAGCATTGTTTATGATGCTCCTCACTTGCTCATAAGTGTCATTTCTAAGCTTAGAATTCTCAGGCATGCTGATGTTACTGATGGTGAATGTGAAGTTTATCGCATACGAGGTGGCTGAAATTGCTGTGGAACAAATCACATTTGAGTTAAAATAGCTGATAAAGACTTAACATTGATGACAAAACAGTTTGAATAGTATAATTGTGTCTTATAGTGTAAACAATAAATGCATACCCTCAAAGGTAAAGTTCAGCAGGTCTACAGAGTCAGTAAGGTTTGTTAGTCGATCACTCAGAAGAATTTGGATTGCACTAAGGACCAAACTCTTACTGGGAACAGGAGAGGACGAATTGAAGACCATCCTGGCCTGAACAAGTGATGAACCAGGTCTGAAAAGACAAAAGCATTATTGTGATTATTTTTTCATTCACCACACTTTGTGAGTACACACTGATTATAAAAGCTAATTTGTGACACATACACAAGTACAAGCTCCTTCAGAAAGGCTTCTGGTGTTTTTGTATCTTCATCTTGAAAGTAGTAGATCATGTTACCATACACATTATTTTTTGAACTCCTAGTGCCCAAAAAAAGAAAAAAAAATCACAAAATTATTTCCTTTATAATAAGAAAGTATTTCCCCAAAGGAGACATTATTACTGCTGCAAACTTACGTGAAAAGTGAGCTTTGGGGTTGAAATTGTTCTGCACCCGGTTCATTGAGAAGTGTGTTCAACTAGATATACAAAAATAACTTAATAATCACTTTGAATTCAAGATGAGATCAATTGCTATCTTTCATATTAAACTCTGAAATTTGATCACCGTTTGTTGTTGTTATTCATGAAGTAATTTAAATGTACACTTACAGCATTGTTTATGATGCTCCTCACTTGCTCATAAGTGTCATTTCTAAGCTTAGAATTCTCAGGCATGCTGATGTTACTGATGGTGAATGTGAAGTTTATCGCATACGAGGTGGCTGAAATTGCTGTGGAACAAATCACATTTGAGTTAAAATAGCTGATAAAGACTTAACATTGATGACAAAACAGTTTGAATAGTATAATTGTGTCTTATAGTGTAAACAATAAATGCATACCCTCAAAGGTAAAGTTCAGCAGGTCTACAGAGTCAGTAAGGTTTGTTAGTCGATCACTCAGAAGAATTTGGATTGCACTAAGGACCAAACTCTCACTGGGAACAGGAGAGGACGAATTGAAGACCATCCTGGCCTGAACAAGTGATGAACCAGATCTGAAAAGACAAAGGCATTATGGTTATTATTTTTCAAGGTCATGATAAAAATGTTGTTTATGATTTCATTATTCATTAATTATAATCAAATCAGGAGACATTCAAACTTTGTCAGAACACATTGATTATGAATGCCAATTAGTGAAATTAGTATCAGGACACATACACAGGTGCAAGCTCCTTCAGGAAGGCTGCTGGTGTTTTTGTATCTCCATCTTGAAAGTAGTAGTCCATGTTACCATAAACCTGATTGTTTGAACTCCTGGTGCACCAAAGAAGAAAAAATATCATAAAACTATTTCATTTAAAATAAGACAGTATTTGGTGTAAAAAGAAATCAATGCGGCACTGAGCTTACGTGAAAAGAAAGCTCTGGGGTTGAAATAGCTCAGCACTCGGGTCATTTAGAAGTGTGTTCAGCTGGAGGAAAAAAATTATCACTTTTAATAAAGGATGAAGTCCATTGCTGTTTTTAATATTAAACTCTGAAATTTGATCGCAGTTTGTTGTTGTTATTCATGAAGTAATTTAAATGTACACTTACAGCATTGTTTATGATGCTCCTCACTTGAACATAAGTGTCATTTCTAAGCTTAGAATTCTCAGGCATGCTGATGTTACTGATGGTGAATGTGAAGTTTATCGCATACGAGGTGGCTGAAATTGCTGTGGAACAAATCACATTTGAGTTAAAATAGCTGATAAAGACTTAACATTGATGACAAAACAGTTTGAATAGTATAATTGTGTCTTATAGTGTAAACAATAAATGCATACCCTCAAAGGTAAAGTTCAGCAGGTCTACAGAGTCAGTAAGGTTTGTTAGTCGATCACTCAGAAGAATTTGGATTGCACTAAGGACCAAACTCTTACTGGGAACAGGAGAGGACGAATTGAAGACCATCCTGGCCTGAACAAGTGATGAACCAGGTCTGAAAAGACAAAAGCATTATTGTGATTATTTTTTCATTCACCACACTTTGTGAGTACACACTGATTATAAAAGCTAATTTGTGACACATACACAAGTACAAGCTCCTTCAGAAAGGCTTCTGGTGTTTTTGTATCTTCATCTTGAAAGTAGTAGATCATGTTACCATACACATTATTTTTTGAACTCCT